>MCFE01000549.1:0-59573 GCA_002104905.1 Basidiobolus meristosporus CBS 931.73 | reverse complement strand
CTACCCTAAGTACTTCTCACGGGCTCCAATTAATATTCTTACGCATATGCAACAATACAAATGCAAAGACTGGATGAACTGGATATGTATTTATTCAAGTGGTGTTCTGAAGCCATTCCTACCAAGAGTACATTGGAAGCATTTGGAGTCATATGTGGACGTTGTAGGAATATTTATCCAGAAGCGGATCACCAATGCCAACTTGACGCATCTACATCTGTTGTGTGAGGAGTTTGTGACGGGATTTGAGCGGCTATACTATAAACATAAAGCTGAACGTGTAGATCTCTGCCACTACTGTATCCATTCTCTACTCCATCTTGCACGGTGTGTGGAGAATATCAGGCCTTGCTTCACCTTTTGGGAGTTTCCTATGGAGCAGATGTGTGGGGAGATAGGAAGACAAGTCAAGTTGCAGGTACTACCATATCCCAATCTCATCAAGAATATTACCCTCAAGTCCATCATGGATGTGATGAGTTGGCACATGGAGGACAGCCAGAAAGAGTTGGAAAATACTGAGGACAAATGTGCACATGGAGACACCTATGCCTATGGCATTAAGAAGCTAAGCAGCCCCATGCAAAGTAGGTTGGGTGCTACAAGCACCTAATTTTTATCAGGAAAACTCCACCAAGATATGCCGGATTTCTTGTGATCACAAGCCAACTTCTACACCATTCAATACGGTGTGGTGGTGTAGAGGTATTCCGGGGAGAAGCTACACAACTCAAGGTGTGTGAGGTGTCTGATGGGTGCAATAACCTCTGGGTCTAAACTGCTGGTGTCTTTGTCAGTATGTCTCTATGGTAAAAGCTCCTGCTTCTCTAGCTTCCTAGGTGCTCCAAGTGTCTCCAAAGGCCTCTGTGTGTCTTGTGCACTACCCTGAAAAGCTCCTTGATGGCAGGTCTTAGATGTACTGCTGAAGGCAGGTGCAGTGATCAACTGCTAATCAATAAGGTAGAAGTGTTACTGATAGAAGGGATGATTTATTGATGAGGGATTGCTTTCCCTTAAATACTTTTCCTGATTGCCAAGTGATTACTAATGACAAGGTTCTAGAAGATTCTAGGTATCAGTGGAATTCTTGATGACATCACTATGAGCTAAAAATATGCCAAGAATGTCCTGGAAGGTTCTAATAGGCACAGCACACTCAACCAATCAGGAATCAGTAGTCTGAAACCTGTGCAACATAGAAATACCATATATGGTATTGAAATGGTAGAGATGGTAACACAGACCTAGGTCATGTGTCACGGGTACTGACGTGGGTGCTTGCCTTATATAGATACATCTATTGATCACAAAGCTGAATAACATCTGGGATAACTAATGCTAATAACTAATCAGGGTAAACATCATATGGGGATAATACTGATGATATGGGCAAAAGAAGAATGGGATAATACTGGTAAGATAAAATATGGATAAGTATATCATAATGACTATATGAATAAACTTGTCTGTGGGAGGTATGTTTACCCTACCACAACGGAATTCACACTAACAAAAGCCAGAGCACACCTATAAGGGGGACTAGAATCCAGCAGGGAGAAGGAATATATTGGCTAAATACCAAGAAGTTCTTTGCTGATTTTCAGGAGGTATTCATGGCAGAAGTGGCAACAACCAAGCATATGTTTGCAAGATGTATATGCTACCAGCAGTACAAGGTATATGGCAACTTTGCAAGTATCACTCCAAAAAGCCGTAAAGTTGAGGTGATAGAAGTATGTCAATTGCGGCAGGTGTGCGCATTTGTAGAGGTTAGTAAGCAGGAGGCCATAGTTTTTTTTGATTCAAACTATATGTGGAATACCCAAGGTAGTAGTGGGTAAGCAAATAAAGAAAGGTGATTCTACAGTGGAATATATGAGTTGCACAAAGGGAGGTAGAAAAGGGAAATACCATTTGGTAAAATGGCACGGTGTGGTGGTGTAGAGGTACTCCTGGGAGAAACTACACAACTCAAGGTGTGTGAGGTGTCTGATGGGTGCAATAACCTCTGTGTCTAAACTGCTGGTGTCTTTGTCAATATGTCACTATGGTAAAAGCTCCTGCTTCTCTAGCTTCCTAGGTGCTACAAGTGTCTCCAAAGGCCTCTGTGTGTCTTGTGCACTACCCTGAAAAGCTCCTTGATGGCAGGTCTGAGATGTACTGTTGAAGGCAGGTGCAGTGATCAACTGCTAATCAATAAGGTAGAGGTGTTACTGATAGAAGGGATGATTTATTGATGAGGGATTGCTTTCCCTTAAATACTTTTCCTGATTGCCAAGTGATTACTAATGACAAGGTTCTAGAAGCTTCTAGGTATCAGTGGAATTCTTGATGACATCACCATGAGCTAAAAATATGCCAAGAATGTCCTGGAAGGTTCTAAAAGGCACAGCACTCTCAACCAATCAGGAATCAGTAGTCTGAAACCTGTGCAACATAGAAATACCATATATGGTATTGAAATGGTAGGGATGGTAACACAGACCTAGGTCATGTGTCACAGGTACTGACGCGGGTACTTGCCTTATATAGATACATCTACTGATCACAAAGCTGAATAACATCTGGGATAACTAATGCTAATAACTAATCAGGGTAAACATCATATGGGGATAATACTGATAATATGGGCAAAAGAAGAATGGGATAATACTGATAAGATAAAATATGGATAAGTATATCATAATGACTATATAAATAAACTTGTCTGTGGGAGGTATGTTTACCCTACCACATCCACCCCCCACTTGAGCTAAAAAGTTTCAGGGAACTTTTTAGCTAACCACTGTAAGTTTGGAGAACAAAGTGCTCTCTCAGTCTTCCTCAATGAAGCCACCTGTCCTTTCTTGAGATAGAAATCTACATGATGTCATTGATCGGATATTGTTTGAGTCCACACCACAGAAGGTTGCTGTTAGTCCTGGGCTCTCTGAGTATATAGTATACCATGCTGAACCATCTGGGTAGTTCACTGCAGTTGCTCTTGCTTTTACTTCCCATGGTCTTCCAAGAAGTAATTCAAAGTTAGCCTTTGCACAAATGAATACTGGGATCTCATGGGGTATTCCTTCAATGATGAGAGGGAAGCTGTGAATAATTTCTAAAAGCTTTGATTGCCCTGAGTTGGCATCCTTCATGCTCCAATTGATATTGGTGTCTATGGGCAATAGGTCTTTGCATGGTAGTTGTTTCCAAGCCTCCAAAGGCATCACACATATCTCAGATCCACTGTCTATATGACATAGGATTTCTTGATTATGCACAGTTCCTGTAGTTGTTGCAGTTGCCACTGAGTAGTAGTGTTTCTGGCTTTGATGCAGCTTACTGATATCTTGGCTTCCTTGAACTGTCCTGACCTGGTTGCCTTGAGTTGCTTCAATTGGATGCTTTCTTATTCTGATATGCTCATCCAGAGTCTTTCTTACAGATGGTGATACACTGAGTAGCTCTCCAAGCTTGATTGATATGTTGCTTCCTAGTATATGACTTGTCAGAGCCTCTGGGGTACCATTTTGCTTGACTCTAGGCTGCATGTGGTAGTTGTTGGCCTTGGCAGACTCTTGTAAAATTAATGGGGGTGATGCTTTCTTCTCAATCACAACTTCTGGCTCACATCTTGGTACTTTTGTTGCTGGGCGTGGATTAGCCATTTTTTCAGGATGGTGTCTCTTTGAAGCATAAATTGAAGCTATATGATCTTGGGCCTCTCTGGGGTCCTCATAGTCAAAGTTCAGAACTTCAGCTGGATCAAAGTAGTCAGGATCTTCTTCTTCATGGAGGTGAACCTTTCTTGTATGAGAGGTGACTTGCTTGTAGTGAACTCTCATTCCTCCTTGTCCAAATGCTGTGGATAATTTGTCACCATGCTTACTGACTATGTATCCCTGAGGACTATATAGGACATCACCTGTGGATAGTAATGACTGAAGCTCTTGGCAATTTCTCTTGGAATGGTTGGCAGAGTCACACCACATGCATGTATATTTGACTTCTTTTTCTACTGGCTTCTGACCATATGCTTTGCTGGCAAGTAGCAAAGAGAGTTTCTCTAGTTGCTGTGTCAGCTCCTGAATTTGAGTGCTTTGATTGCTGGGATTAAGTATGTCTTGGCTATCTTGGTTTTGTTCTGGGCTTGAAAGAAGCTTTCTGGTTGGTGAGGTTTCTTCAGGGGCAAGTAGAATCTGCTTAGCTAACTGAAATGCAGGCAGTGAACTCATAGCTTTCACAGTAGGATTGTTTTCAATCCTTCTCACCAGGCCTTCTGGTAGTGCTCTGAGAAGATAGGCAGATAAAGTCAGATCAGTGATAATGCCTTGGGCTTTCAGTGACTCTCCAATTTGCTCAAGGCCACTCAAGTATTCTTTCAATGGTAGAAGCTTAAACTTGCTATAAGCAAAGTTCTCCAAGTCTTGAAGTGTGTAGTCAACTTGTCTCTCTCCATATTCATCACTCAAGTAGCTCTTCAACAGGGTCCAATTTGTCAGCAGATCATTTCTTTCATATAATGAGAGCATGATCTCATCAGTGCTGTAGGGGGGCATCTCTTTGGCCATAATGGCCTCAGGTATTTTGTGGGCTCTGCAGAAAAGCTCCCACCTCTTGATGAAAGCTTTGACTTTGGTTCCATCAAAGAAAGGGGTTCCTTGCATTCCTGGTAAAGGTAGATCCATGGTCTTGATAATTTGTTCTTTCTTAAGTCTTCTAGGGGCAGTTCAGTCAAACCCCCCACGTTGGGTGCCAAATATGTGGTGGTGTAGAGGTACTCCTGGGAGAAGCTACACAACTCAAGGTGTGTGAGGTGTCTGATGGGTGCAATAACCTCTGTGTCTAAACTGCTGGTGTCTTTGTCAATATGTCACTATGGTAAAAGCTCCTGCTTCTCTAGCTTCCTAGGTGCTCCAAGTGTCTCCAAAGGCCTCTGTGTGTCTTGTGCACTACCCTGAAAAGCTCCTTGATGGCAGGTCTGAGATGTACTGTTGAAGGCAGGTGCAGTGATCAACTGCTAATCAATAAGGTAGAGGTGTTACTGATAGAAGGGATGATTTATTGATGAGGGATTGCTTTCCCTTAAATACTTTTCCTGATTGCCAAGTGATTACTAATGACAAGGTTCTAGAAGATTCTAGGTATCAGTGGAATTCTTGATGACATCACCATGAGCTAAAAATATGCCAAGAATGTCCTGGAAGGTTCTAAAAGGCACAGCACTCTCAACCAATCAGGAATCAGTAGTCTGAAACCTGTGCAACATAGAAATACCATATATGGTATTGAAATGGTAGGGATGGTAACACAGACCTAGGTCATGTGTCACGGGTACTGACATGGGTACTTGCCTTATATAGATACATCTACTGATCACAAAGCTGAATAACATCTGGGATAACTAATGCTAATAACTAATCAGGGTAAACATCATATGGGGATAATACTGATAATATGGGCAAAAGAAGAATGGGATAATACTGATAAGATAAAATATGGATAAGTATATCATAATGACTATATAAATAAACTTGTCTGTGGGAGGTATGTTTACCCTACCACAACGGTAGCATTATACATAACCAGCAGCAGGCCATCATACTGCCGTAAAAAAAGCCATCAGAGTCTTGCTGTGAGGCCGTCAAAATACCGTCACGTTTTTTGCCATATAAGGCAATTGGAAGTCCTGGCCAACTGGATCCACTTAAAATAGTAATAGAGCGCTGAAAGACCGCAACAATAACATGCAAATATTGTCACAGCACCAATCAAAAATCATCAAGTTTTATCCCTTTATTTGGCTGAAAAATTTGCAAAACACCATCATGATCTTGTTATCAAATCATCAGGAGGGTCACTAATTCCAAGCTGCTGTTATTATGATGGTCTCTGAACAGGATCTTGTCGGATGATCCGGATTGGATCCACCTGCGGGACCAAATGATTTTTCATAGGGAATCCCAAACCTTGGATAAGCAACATCACTCCAGAAGGTACTGGCTTTGATGTTTTTTGATGGAGTATTGTACTAAAGTGTCCAATTCTATAACAACTGTGGATTACACTAGCAGGGTGATAAATTAAATACAGCTTTGGCCTACAATTTTACAAAGATAATGCATCTTGGCCTTTAGAGACAAGACCAGGGAAAGACTCAGGGTCATACTTACAGTAAGTATTCCTTGACAAATACTTTTCAAGAACTAAAGGTAGAAGGCAGAGATCCACAGGCAAGTCAGAAGCAGTCTGGTAAAACTGTTATGAATAGACACAACACAGCAGAGTATACCTTGGCAAAGCAGGACAAGGAAAAGACTTAGGTGTGGATCAACAAGGCAAGGCAGATTCCTAGATAACCCTGTATATGCAGAGTATATGTCTATTGGACTGAGGAATATTCAAGGGGAAATAGGACTATATACACTTTTGGCAATATGGATGCCAAGATATATTGGCTGCTACTAATGGAGCTCTGGGTGAGGTATGGTGAGTGACAAGATAGAAATATACTAAAGAACAGACTAGAATATCACACAGGGATATGACAGGGGTCTACTGATCCTGTGGATAGGCCATGTGCCATACAAAAACCCTATACGGTATTGAGCTACACAAATCCAATGGGAAGGTTCCACATAATATATCATTGTGGATGTTGACTGGAGCTTTCAAGAAGTTGCTAGAATAAAGTAAAACTTCTAGAAGGAATTGCAACTTCTTTACCAACTTGATTGGCTGGATCATGTAAGATCAAGGATGCCATGTGATCATGGCAGTTCTCATTGGTGACAATAGAACACTTAACACAATTGGAGAAGAAACTATCCAGGTAAAACTTGAAAGCAGTGAGAAATGTTGTGTTGTATTATGATTAGTTTGGGGCTTGTTCTACAATGTAGAGGCTAATCAACAATATACAACAACTTCCAGTATGCTAATACTGAAATAATTTATTGGGAGTTTGATATACCAATAGAAGATATAACTTTCACTAATTTCCTCAATCTAAGGCTCAAAATATACTGTAGGCAGTGTTTATCACTTCTACAGCAGTGTTCTGACCTTCTGTTGACTAATGGGCTTATTTACTTTTATAGTGACTTTTCCTTATTTGGAAGTCACTTTCCTTTCTGAGAAAATATTTCCTAATATGGAAATTCTGAACTCCCCTTTAACCTAAGGGGGTGTGTTGTAGAAGTCTCTAAAGGGGTCTTTAGACCTAAAGGGGTGTCTAAAGGGGTATCTTTAGAGTAAAGGGGCTTCTTGTAGTGGTCTCTAAAGTGGACTTTACACTAAAGGGGTGCCTAAAGGGGCTTCTTTAGAGTAAAGGGGTTTCTTAAAGGGGTTTCTTAAAGGGGTCTCTAAAGGGGTCTTTAGACTAAAGGGGTGTCTAAAGGGGTGTCTTTAGAGTAAAGGGGCTTCTTAGAGGGGACTTTTCCGACAGAAAAGTGGTAGTTTCTTGTAGAACTTAGATTGGATTCTTGTGGGCTTTGCAGTCTCTTTACTGATGTAGTACTGATCAAAGTCAGAATACTCAACAGTGCAAGTGATGCAGGGGAAGTCTTATAACCTTTAAACTTGTAATTGTAGTGTGGAGATTCTGGAAAGAGAGGCTCTCTCTTTATTTTTCAGCTGGGGAAGTCATATATATGAAAATCTTGAAGGATCAAAGTTTTTGGGCGATTGCGCAAGCAATACACGTGATACAAAGCTAAAATTTTGCAGTGGCGCAGATCAGACATAGGCACAGCACCTGTGAAAATATCACGTGATTTGATTGGCTGGTTCAAATGTTACACACAATCAAAGTCACAATAGTAATCCTAGCAATAAGGCACAGTATATATAATAGTTGGACTCTTTTGGTCATAACTCCTTAAGTACTGCTTCAAATGAGCTGTGATTGAAACATGTGTTGGCTACTACGTGTTCTGTATGACATAATATTCTTTGGTGGATTGCTTGTCAGGGTCTGGAGCATTTGTTCATCAAAGTTGGAAATTCTTGATCTTTCACTTGCGTGTTACAATAGCAAAAAGCAAAATAAAGAAATGAGTGCAATATTGGTTTAGAGATATTGTAGTAATGGAATACTTTCCATTACCACAGAAAGCCACACACTGACCCTCTAAGTGTTGTAAGAGTCTTTGAGATATTGGAAGAAATTGGGAGGACAGGCAAGTTATGTAGTTTTTACTTGATGACTTATTGAATGTCAAAGTGGTGCTTATACTTCACATGGTCTTGGCAAAACAAACACATATAATAGGCTTAAAATATCCCACGAGCATGTGTGCAAAGTTTTGGACTATTTAGACAACTTTAAGAATTTTCATGTACTGTGTGCCTGATATTTTGGTGAGAATATTCAAGTATATAACACCAAGGAGTTTAGGCAGTATTCTTTAAGATTTGTAGGCAAAGATTTAGGTAACTAAGGTAGATGAATATTCAGATGGAATTACAAATCTTTACATCACTCCCACTCAATTGAATTTTATACTGACTGGTCCTAACTTTGACCTAATATAATTAAGTTTGTCACTACCTAATGGCTGAGTAACTATGTTGGCAATCATATCATCTGTAGGACAGTAAACTAAGGTAACCAAGTTATTCTCTATGGATTTGCATATGAAATGAGGTTAATATCTTTGTGCTTAACTCTGGCATGAAAAGTTGTATTTCTACCTAATTATATACATCCTTGATTATGTTAAATAAAATAGTGGGTGCTTTTAGATATAGGCATAAATCTTTAAGAAGCTTCCTTTACCTCATTGCTTCACTTGTAGCTTCACAGGGTGCCCTATACTCTGCTGCTGTGGTAGAAAGTGCTATGGTTGATTGTGTTCCTGAATTCCATAAAATTGTTTCTTTACAGTTTAGAAAGGTGAATCCTGTGGCAGATCTTTTATTTCTGAGTTTTGTCCCCAGCCAGCATCAGAGTACCCCACAAGATCTTGTTCTGGGTCCTAGTAGGTCTACCTTGAGCAAATAATAGCGGTTCTGGTCCAATATCTGAAAATCTGCTTAAATACTGCAATATGATCAGATCCATAGCTCTAATTGTGCTGGCTCACAATTCCCATTGAATATGAGATATTGCAGCATGTTTAAAGCATGATAAACATCCAACCACCAGCCATAGATTGATAAAGAAAGTTATGGCTTTTGGATGGCACCAAGCCCTCTGGATTTGGCTAAACTTAGACCCAGTTAAGATTAGCCACCATTGGAGCAGCTGCCAGTTTACAGTCTTCCATTTAGTACTTTAGTATATCTTGAATATACTTGGACTGTCTTAGGGTCAAAGTTTGGGTAGCTCTCTCTATGGAGAACTTTATTTGCGTAAAGAAAAATGGGATAATACAACCATGATAAAACTTGAATAAGTGCATTGCAATAGCTATATGAATAGACCTGTCTGTGGGAGGTATGATTGCCCAACCACAACATCCTCATTATGGATGTTACAAATCTTAATATATGAGTTGTAGAGGAATTAGGAGCTTAGCTAGTATTGTATTCACTAAAACTTAAACTGATTTTCATTGTGGTTCCAGCAGCTCCTTACATACTTTTTGCCAGATCAGTTGCTAATATATTGTATTTCCTAATGCAGGTTGTGGCTGATGACTCATTTGATTGCATCATCATTACCCAGATAGATCCTACTTAATATATCTATTTCTGTATGATACAAATCTGCTGATTCATCTGCTAACTCATACTACTGATATTTAAAATAAATAACACTGACATACTGATAGGCAAAGCATAAGCCTAATTGATTTGACTAGAGGCTAATCTAGCTTAACTACTCATGTGGCCAATCATAAAACTTTCCCCTACCAAAGTTAAAACAGTTCCCTGAATTTCCTCACATCAAATCCATTTCCTAAGTAAAATGGCAGTTGTTACGTGGTGTTGTGTGCTCTAACTCTACAGGCAAAAAGTGCATGGTCTGTATACCCATCTCATATACTGACAGCTCCATTTGTATACTTGGTTGGCATTTTTCCAAATAATCCATTAAACCACTCAGTGACTCCAATAGCTGTAGGGTGATATGCAAGATTTTCAAGTGTTTGATCTGCTGCATTTCCAGGTGAGCATCCAATGCCTAGGCTGTAGAGTTTGCTCCTCTATTGGATAAAATCCCTACAGGGCATCTAAGTTTCATATGGATCTTTTGGAAGATGAAACTTCCAATTGCTTGTTCACTGGCTACAGGTACAGCTTTAACCACTGGCCATTTAGTGGCTGGGCCAATTGCTACTAGGATCCAACAGTTGCATTTCCTAGTGGTTGTCAGACTTCCAACAAGGTTGATTCCTCATCTCTCAAATTATCTACATGCTCCAGGGGAAATATTTCAGCAAATCTTTGTGGTTGGCCTTGGATAATTTGCCAATTTAGGCATGCTTTTACTAGCTTCTCCATATCTTGTTTCATTCTGGGCCACCATGCTCTGGCTTTCACAAGGCTATAGGTTTGTTCAATTCCAAGATGTCCATATTCATTATTTAGCTTATGTATTAATGAGGGCAATAGACAATGCAGCTTCCATTAACAATTTGGTAGAGTGTTTCTTCTTGTACTACAAGTTTGCTGGCTTTATCCTTGATTACCTTCTTGATCTCTTCATCCACTTCACCAGGAATAGCTTGGTCCTCCAAATACTTTGGTAATAAGCTAGGCAATTAGATTGATGCACCAAGTTGAGTTGTGTGACTTGTTCTGGTCTTGATAAGGCTTCAGCAACTATGTTGTCTTTGTCAGGGCAGCAGACAATCTCCAAGTCAAATTGCTGAATGTATTCACTTCATCTTGCCATTCTTCTGGAGAGCACTCTTTGACTAAATATAAACATTAGTGATGCATGATTAGTCTTTATAGTACATATGACTCCTTCATTGTAGCATCTCCAGGTCTTTAAGCAGTGCATTATGGCAAGCATCTCCTTCTCATGCACCGGAAAGCTTTGCTCTGCCAGGTTCAGTTTCTTGGACTCAAAAGCAGCTAGAAAGTCCTTTCCCACATGTTCTTGGTTTAATACTCCACTAATTGCATAGTTTGAAGCATCTGTGCACAGAGTAGACTCTTTTCTGAGGTCAGGTATTGGTAAGCTTGGCAGATTAGCAAGTTCATTCTTAAGCATCTGAGGGGTAGTTTCACAGGCTATATCTCACTTCAAGGTGTTGTCTTTCTTGAGAATATCTGTCAAAGGGGCTGCAATACTTGCAAAGGACTTGACAAGTCTTCAATAAAAGGAAACCATTCCAAGGAGTGATCTGGGTTCTGATATGTTATGGGGCTGCTTTGTATTCTTGATGACTTCAACCTTATTAAGGTCTAAGATCACTCCTGTGCTAGTCACCATAAGTTCCCGGTATTTAATGGGTTCCTTCAAGAATTAACACTTTGCTAGCTTGCCATACAGCTTGTTCTCTCTTAGCTCCTTCAAGACTGTTTCAATGTGCACCAAGTGTTCCTCTTCTGGCTTGCTGAGTATCAATATGTCATCTAGGTAGATTACCACAAACTTGTCTAAGCGCTCTTGGAAGACTGTTTGCATCAAGGTCATGAATTTTCCTGGGGTATTAGTAAGGCTTAGACTTGTGACTAAGTACTTGTAATGTCTATATCTGGCTCTGAAAGCTGTCTTAGGGATGTCTGCTAGTTTCACCTTAATTGGGTTGTATCCTGACATGAGGTCAATCTTGCTGAATATGATGGCTCCATTGAGTTGGTCCAAAAGCTCATCAATCAAAGGTATGGGGTATGTATACTTCACATTTACTGAGTTGAGGGCTCTGTTGTAAATGCACTTCCTAGGTATTCCATCCTTCTTTTTCACAAAAGGTATTGGTGCTCCCCAAGGTGACTTGCTGGGCCTGATGTATTCTAGCTCCAAAAACCACTCTATTTGTCTCTTCATCTCTTCCAACTCCAGAAGACTCAATCTGTGAGGCATCTTACTCACTGGAGGGCTATCTCCTGTGTCAATGGCATGACCCACATCTCTGACTGGTGGTGGGCTTACAAGTTCATTTAGAAATATACTTCAATATTCTGTCAAAAGAGTCTGACCTTCTGGGGTGCTGGAGTAGAGGAATCCCTATGTAAAATTGTTGTGAAGATCCTGTCAAAAGGCTGTCATAGACTCAAAGTCCTGTGACTAAGAGGTTCTGATTGCATCAGGACATTGCATAGAGACTATTCAAAAATAATTACTCCTCAGATTTCACAATACACTTTATCAAAATTCCTAATCACATCAATGTATATGTGGCCTTTGATTGGTTCCCTGCCAATATTCTCACATTCCAATCCCAGACGCTCAATCACCTCCTACATTTGTGTACATTGATTGGCTATTGCCTCTTTTTAGCACACCATACTTCCTGACTCAACTGCTTCTCTTAGTTCTCATTTGTACAAATGGATTTATTTTCATTGAAACTTCATTTGTACCTCAATTGCCAATTGTATTGGTCTATACAAGTCCCTATACCCTACACTAACATTAAGCACAACCCCACACTCAACAAGTGACCCCATTAAAATTGACCACTCAATAAGTATTTCTGCTGTAACACTCTGTTTTCATGACTTAGGCGGGAACCCAATGGCTTTATACCAGTGTTCATTCATTGGTTCCTACACATCCTGGTCTTCAGCCAGCACTGGAAGGTCTATCACCTCATCTGCCAGTCTTTCCAATAAATCCTTGCAATATTCAAGTGTGTTTTCTTGAGCACTGCTCTTGAAGAAGTACTGCAACCTCTTGGTGTACCTATTAATGTTCTAAGATTCTAGTGAAGGAATTGTGATAGTGTTTTGAGTTCATGACATCGTAGCCTTATCTGTTGGTGGGATCTCTGCTATGCCAACAATGGAGGACAAGGAGGCTGTGGTAGATAAGATGCCTTTCTCTACAAACTCATCTACCTTGCTGGAGTGTAGCCCAGCTGCCTGCGCTTCTAAATCTTGTGAAAACAGCTGTTTTCTTGATGGTAATTCCTCTTAGCTACAATGGGACTCAATCTGTTCTGGGCTTGTGGCATTAATTGACAAGAACTGCAGTTTTTTTGCATGCTTCCCTGTCTCAGGCTTGGGTAGACATTTTTCCCCTGACCTTTTTCTTTATCACTGTAAGGTCTTTCACTGTTACTTTGTCTGAGTTTTTCTTGTATTGAAATACATTTTCCCCTTGACAAATGCTGCTCAGATACACTTATTTTGACCTGCTTGTCCTTAGCTGACACTCTTCTGGCAATCTGATGTGTCCTTTTTACTTGTTTCAAGCTACCAGCCATAGTTGTGACTGGCTCCTGAGCAGACCACTGGTTCCTATCACTGGCAGGTCCTTCACTGCTACATTGACTGTGCACCTCTTGAATATAACTACACTTTTTCCTTCATAAATGTTGTGCTGGTGCATATATGTCTGCCTACTAGTGCCTTATTGGCACTCTTCCGGTTACCTGAAATCTCTTTGATGCTTGTTTGGGGCTTTTGGCCCTGCTTATAACAGGATCTTGAGGAAGCTGCTGGTTTTAGCCATGGCACCCTTGTTCCTCTGCCTTTGACGGTTTCTGCTATTCTTAAGATACTTTCTTAGCATACCAATGCTGACTCAAAATCCGTTTGCATATTGGTATCCACGCCAGTCCTCATGGAACAAGTCCAGCACATTCTGCTTGGCCTTGAGTTCCTGATGGTCCCATGTTATGCTGGCCCAAAGGTGATGGTGTGCTAGACTTCTAACCACCTCTTGAATATTAGCCCACACTTCATTATTACATTCACCAGCTTCACAGATTTTTAATGTCTATTGATTTTTAGGCTTTGGTATACATACTACATTGTCTCCCTCTCATGCTGTGATAGGCTTTTCTGTGGGCTTTGTCTTTGGGCATTATTGTTGTGCTTCAAAGCTGTGCAGTATTCCTCTGCTGTTATATTTGGAAATGGCTCAATTCTTGGCTATGACACTGAGCTACTTGGGCTCCTTCTTTGCAGCAAAGATACAGCTTTCACTATCCAGGATATTGATTACTCTACACTGTTAACCTGCTCATCCTGCTTCTGAACTATTTCCTGATTTTTCTAGGCCATTGAATCTATCCTATCAGCCACTGCACCTAATTGCTTCATTAATGCTTTGATAAGAGCTGACAAAATGCTTGATAATATGGATGGTGGTGATGTTATGACCGCTACCCGCTGGTCTTCAACTGAGGGTACTGCATTGGCTATACTCTCATCTGCCTGGGCATAATGGTCAGCTTGCAACTCCACAGAGGTTCTCAATTGCCTACTTGACTGAGGGCCTGAGGAGTCTGCATTATTACCTTCAGTGAGCAAACTGTCAGCATGGCATTTTTTGGATGTAACCCTGCTTATTACACAGAATATCAAAGCAAGCTGTTGTCCAACCATTCTTCTGATGCCATCAGTTGTGGGGCTTGTTGGAAACCAGACAACTTTGCTTTATTTTTTGGCAGCATATATATATGGAAGTGAGACAAACCAAAGGGGAAATAGTGTTACATCTTCATGTGTATGTGGTGCCACAACTTTATTTACAATGGAAGTGAGTCAAACCAAAGGGGAAGTAGTATTACATATATGTGGGTATGTGGAGCCACAACTATATCTTTATTGCATAATATGGCAGGTCAGCATTGAATCTTACATTCATGTAGGTGTAATATCTCAAATACAAGACTTTCTCAGAATGACATGTTTATAGAACAAAGAGTGATATAATAGTTTTACGTTGTTGAAGGTAAAACTTTTTGCTTCATAGACAAGACTACTCTGATTCTACACTGTAAGGGAAGAGAAAAAGACCATGTAGCTACTGTAGCAATCCTCTCAGCCATGAAGCATGCAAACAGCATTGGAAGTACTACAAGGATTGTGGACAGTGTTTTGCCACACACGTCATATTTGACCATTCATCAGTCACTACCATACCAATGTTAGCTTGCTGGCCAGTTGATACTTCTATAGCAGCACCTGACCTTTTTTGTTACCTTGTGCAAACTAAGTCAGGTGAGTTTGTAATGCCTTCATGCTCACCTTAGCCTTCTGAGTATGGCATGCAGAGTGATAGCTCCAACATGGAAGGCTCACTGATGGATTGTGAGTCTATCTCCACTAACAACAGTACCATGCATCAGCCTGGTTAAATCTCAGTATGCAATGGGCCAACATCCTTTGAAACAAATGCCAAGCATACTGTATGGAGACAAGTGAGCTCAGTAATTCATCTACTGGTGAATGATGTGATGCTGTGGCCAGAGAAGTGCATGTTTCTAATAATATCAATAATGGGGGCTTTGAGGATTTACTACTACTTCTTGCCAAAATCAAACTGGGATGCAACTTACCATGTACATGGTACAAGTGGACAACTGTCGTGAAGCTGGCAACATATGACCCAGAAACTGTCCTGATTGCAGCATGTGTTAACAGTTGCATGGCACTCACATCCAAAAATGGCACCATTGCAACATGTCCAAATTGTCAAGAAACCATCACCATTGAGGGAAACCATTGTTCACACTCCAGATGCATTACAGTAATACCCTGTTTGAAGAAGCTCATGCAGTCCATCAAATATTGCAAAGTTATAAAGTACCACACTCAGTATCAATTAAGCGCAAACAAATCTTATATATTTGATGGCAAACATTACAAATAGCTAAGAAGCAATGGATACTTTGAAGGTATGTGTGACTATGTCATTGCCTTAGTACTTGATGGATCTTCATTAAACAGGTACACTACCAGCAAATCCTGCTGGCCACTGATTCTCATAAACTCAGATCTGCTGCCTATCTTATAGTATCAGAGCAAAAAACTGAGGGTAGTATTACTGGTACCTGCATGTATGTCACCATCTAACCTGGATAGCTATGTGTATCCATTGGTGGATAAATTTTGAATGCTTTCCAGCAGGATTACTGTAGGTGGCCACCATGTAAAGTGCACATTATTTTCTGCATTGGAGATACCCCAGCCTTTAGCAAGAAAGCTAGCTTTTCTTAGCACAATGGACAATATTGCTGTTAAATGTGTGAGATCCAGGGGATTTACTCTATAACTCACACTCATTATTATTACCCAAACACCAACACCAAGTACAGCATATTCCCACAGAGAGAATGTACAGAAGTCAGCATGCAATTGAAGCAATGCTTCAAAGCTGTAAGGAATTGGCCAGAACATGGAATCAATTGGAAACCGGAGGTACTTAAGATAGAGGGTATCTGTTGGAGCAAAAGCTCTCCATTGGGAGCAATGCATTTGCTTTTCAACAATATCCCTATACAGATGACCAAGTTGTATATGGGCATATCAAGCCAAATGAGCCCTTTGAGATACCAGAGAAATTTGAATGAATTAGCAAGATATTGTAGAGTATCTGCTACCCTATGTATTACTCACAGGCTCCAATCAATACTAATATGTAAATGCAACAACACAAATGCAATGACTGGATCAACTGGATATATATTTGTTCCTGTGCCATTCTGAAGCCATTCTCAACAAGAGTACATTGGAAGCATTGGGAGGCATATGTGGACATTGTAAGAATATTAATCCAGAAGTGGATCACTCATGCCAACTTGACACATCTACAGCTGTTGTGATTCAAGGCACTATGCTACAAATATAAAGCTGAATGTGTATATCTCTGTGCTACAGTATTCATTCATTACTCCATCTTATTTGGTGTGTGGAGAATATTGTGCCTTGCTTCACCTTTTGGGAGCTTCCAATGGAGCAGATGTGTGGGGAGATAGCAAGATAAGTCAAGTTGCAGATACTACCATATCCCAATCTCACAAGAATATTACCCTTAAGTCCATCATGAATATGAAAAGTTGGTACATGGAGGACAGCCAGGAGGGGTTGGTAATACTGAAATCAGATGTGCACATGGAGACATCTATGCATATGGAATTAAATAGCTTAGCAGCCCCAATGCACAGGTAATCAGTTAAGTAAGGCACAGTTGGGTTGGGTGCAACAAGCCACTAAATTTTATTGGGAATGCTCTACCAAAGTATGCTGGGTATCTTTTAGTCACAAGCCAACTTCTACACCATTCAGTATGCAGTTCACACAAACAAAAGCCAGAGCACACCTCTAAGGGGGACTAGAACTCAGCAGGGAGAAGGAATATATTGGCTAAGTACCAAAAAGGTGCTTTATGGATATATAGGAGGTATTTGTGGCAATAGTGGTAGCAACCAAGCATATGTTTGCATGATGTATATGTTACCAGCAGTACAAGGTATATGGCAACTTTGCAAGTATCACACTAAATAGTTGTAAAGTTGAGGTAATAGAAGTATGTCAATTGCAGCAGGTGGGTGTATTTGTAGAGGTTAGTGAGCTGGAGGCTACAGTTTTTTTGATTTCAACTACATGTGGAATACCCTAGGTAGTAGTGGGTAAGCAAATAAGGAGGAGTGATTCTACAGTGGAATATATGAATTGCACAAGGGGAGATAGAAAAAGGATATACCATTTGGTAAGTTGGTTCAGTAGCATTATACAGAGCTAGCTGTGGGCCACCATACTGCTGTAGTAATGCCATCAGAGACTTGCAGTGAGACTCTGAGAGCACCATCAAGTATTTGCCATCAAAGGTGACTGGATGCACTGGTTAGTTAGATCCATTCAAATAGTTGCAGAGTGCATCAAGACCACAACAAAGTGGTTTTTCTTACACTCATCTGAGATAGGATTCTTCTGCATAGCATCTATTTCCTTTGGCACTACTTCTGATTGTTGTCTTTCAGGGTGATTATAGTCTCAGATTAGTCAATGTGGGCTTCCCACCTGCAAACAAAGCTGATTCATAGTCAATGGCAATCTTGATGACTTCTTCAATAGTCTGAGGTCTTCAAGATTACACTTCCTTGCAAGTTTTTTCATAAACCCATCAGTAAATTATTCAACTTGATCCAGCAGGTCCATTTTTTCAATTTGTACAGGTATATTGTTATGATCTGCCGCTTGAGTGTTTAAGTTAGATCAGTTTTTAGTCAAAATCAATTGGTATATGTTTAGGTTATCAGTATATCAGTATTATCTATGAAATCAGTAGCATTAGTCAGCAAATGAATCAGCAGATCCTTATCAGACAGATATAGATATATTAAGTAGGATCTTATTGGGTGATGATGATGCAGTCAAATGAGTCATCAGCCACAACCTACATTAGGAAATACAATTAGTCAGCAATTGATTGGGCAAAATGTATATAAGGAGCTGCTGGAACCTCAATAAAAATCAGTTCAAGTTTTAGTGAATACAATACTAGCTAAACTCCCTATTCCTCTACAACTCTTATACCAAGACTTGTAACATTGGTAGCAGCAATAACCAGAAACCTCCCTCCTGAAGAAAGAAGAAACCACCCTCAAGATGTCAGACAATCAAGAATGGAAGAATGCCATGCAGCAAAACCTGGCCCAACAGCAACAGTTATTCCAGATCCTCAGCCAACAGTAACAAGGAATGACTACCATGGCTCAGAACCAGCAAAGCCCTGTTAAGAGCAACTTTAGTGTGAAGGTCAACCAGTACCATGGCAGAGTCATTAAAAACCTGGGAACTTGGCACTTCTAGATTGAAGAAGCTTTTAAAGCTAAAGGAATTGCTCCAGAAAGCAAGTTGCATTATGCAGCTTCTTACCTGGCAGATGCAGCCTTACAGTGGTACCACCACAAGATCAGGTCAGCCACTATGATGGGATGCTCTACAATCTCTACCTGGGATAAGTTTGTGTTGGAAATTCAGGATGCTTTTGAACCTCCACACCAGCAGACACTACAAAGAAGGAAGTTAAAGACACTCAGACAGAAAGGAATGGTTCAAGAATACATCTATGAGTACATATGTCTACTTGGACAAATTGAAAGAATGAACCCCTTGGATCAAGTTTAATACTTTATTGATGGGTTGAAAGAAAGAACTTGCACGAAAGTGAATTATCAAAGACCTCAGACAATAGAAGAAGCCATCAAGATTGCCATTGACTATGACTCAGCTATGTTTGGAGTTGGGAAGCCTACAGTGACTAATCAGAAAAGCTCCAATCATTACAAAAGAAGACAGTCAGAAGTAGTACCAATGGAAATAGATGCTATGCAGAAGAATGCTACCTCAGAAGAATGTAAGAAGAAAGGACTTTGCTTCAATTGCCACCAGCAGGGACATATTGCAAAGTACTGCCCTCAGAGAAGAAATGGACACCAGCCATCAAGAACCTTTAACCGGATTGAGGCCATGGAGCATAGTGACATGAAGGATGAGCTTGAAGATGACTCAGAACTCACCTTCCACATGACAGAAGAATAACTATACCAGATGACCTCAAACTCAGGAAAGCTATTATACTTGAATGGAGTAATCAATGGAGTACCTGTCAAGATCATGATTGACTCAGGAGCATTGCATGAGTACATGTCAGAGCAATTTGCTCTGAAAGCAGGAATCAACTCAGAACCTACCAAATCAACTTCAGTCTCCACAGCTGATGGGAACTCTCACATAATCAACCGTATTACCCAGCCAGTAAGAATAAAGAGCAATGACTATGAAGAAGACCTACAGGCCTATATATTTGGGAACTGCAAGTTTGACCTTGTACTTGGAAAAACCTGGCTATTTTGTCGTAATCCATCAATCAACTGGAGAACCCATGCTACTCAGATCCAAAAAGACAAGAAGACCTATGAGCTATTACCTGCCAGGCTGGATTTCAACTTGGCCAATTCCAGTGTGTGTGAGACAAGTGAACTTAGCAAGACCCAGTTCTGTAGAGTGCTTAGAAAAGGTACTCAGATGTTCCTCATGGTGGTTTTACAGGAGGATTCCTCTACCCCAGCACCCCATCAGGTCCAGACTCTCTTGAAGAAATATTCAGACGTGTTTCAAGATGAGCTTGTAAGCCTACCACCAGTCAGAGACATGGATCATGCCATTGACACAGGAGATAGCCCTCCAGTGAGCAAGATACCTTACAGAATGAGTCCATTGGAATTGGAGGAAATGAAGAGACAAATTGATCAGCTATTGGAGCAAGGATACATCAGGCCCAGCAAGTCACCTTGGGGAGCACCAGTGCTTTTTGTAAAAAAGAAGGATGAAACACTTAGGATGTGCATTGACTACAGAGCCCTGAACTCAGTGACCATCAAGAATAAGTACCCCATACCTTGGATTGATGAGCTTTTGGACCAACTTAATGGAGCCACTATTTTCAGCAAGATTGACCTCATGTCAGGATACAACCAAATTAGGGTGAAACCAGAAGATATTCCTAAGATAGCATTTAGGACCAGATATGGACATGATGAGTACTTAGTGATGAGTTTTGGCCTCACTAATGCCCCTGCAACATTCATGATGCTGATGCAGACTGTCTTTCAGGAGTACTTAGACAAGTTTGTGATAATCTACCTGGATGACATATTGATATACAGCAAGACAGAAGAGGATCACGTAGTGCACATTGAAAAGGTCTTGAAGCAACTAAGAGTGAACAAGCTATATGGCAAGCTAGCCAAGTGTGAATTCTTCAAGGAACATGTTGAATACCTGGGGCACATAGTGACTAGCACAGGAGTGACCTTAGACCCTAAGAAGGTTGAAGTTATCAAGAATTTGAAGCAGCCCCATAGCATATCAGAACTCAGATCATTCCTTGGAATGGTTTCCTATTATTGGAGATTTGTCAAGTCTTTTGCAAGTATTACAGCCCCTTTAACTGATATCCTCAAGAAAGACAATACCTACAAGTGGGACATAGCTTGTGAGACTGCCTTCCAGATGCTCAAGAATGAACTTGCTAAGCTGCCAAGCTTAAGAATACCAGACTTCAGAAAAGAGTTCACTCTGTGCACAGATGCTTCAGATTATGCAATTGGTGGAGTGCTGAGCCAAGAACACAAGGGAAAGGACTACCCTGTTGCCTTTGAATCCAAGAAACTGAACTCAGCAGAACAAAACTATCCAGTCCATGAGAAGGAGATGCTTGTTATAATACACTATTTGAAGACATGGAGATGCTATATTGAAGGAGTCAAATGCACTGTGAAGACTGATCATGCCTCCCTCAAGTATATGTTTACTCAGAAGGTACTGTCTAGAAGAATGACAAGATGGAGTGAATACATTCAGCAATTTGACCTGGAAATTGTCTACTGCCCTGGAAAAAACAACACAGTTGCTGATGCCTTATCAAGATTAGATCAAGTTGCACAACTCCACTTGGTGCATGAATCAGATTGGCCTAGCTTATTACCAAAGTACTTGGGGGACCAAGCCATTCCTAATGAGGTGGATGAAGATATCAAGAAGATATTCCGTGATGAAGCCAGCAAATTAGTAGTACAGGATGAAACACTCTACCAAATTGTTGATGGAAGCCCTATTGCCTATTGTCCTTATGTTGCTTGCCTGGATTTAATACATAAGCTACACAATGGATATGGACATCTTGGAATTGAAGGAACCTATAGTCTTGTGAAAGCCAGAGCATGGTGGCCTAGAATGAAACAAGACACTGAGAAGCTAGTAAAAACATGCCAAACTGCCAAATCAATCAAGGCCAGCCACAAAGAATTGCCAAACTCTTCCCTTTGGAGCCTGTAAGACCATTTGAGAGATTGGGAATTGACTTTATTGGAAGACTGCCAACCACCAGGAAATGCAACCATTGGATCCTAGTAGCAATTGACCATGCCACTAAATGGCCAGTTGCTAAAGCTGTACCAATAGCCAGTGAACAAGAAGTTGCAAGTTTCATTTACCATGAGATCCTGATGAAGTTTGGATGCCCTGTGGAGATCTTATCTGATAGAGGAGCAAACTTTATGGCAAAGACATTAGAGACTTTCCTGGAAATGCAACAGATCAGACACCTGATAACCTTGGCATATCACCCCAGAACTAATGGAGTGACTGAGCAGTTTAATGGATTATTTGGAAAAATGCCAACCAAGTATACAAATGGAGTTGTCAGTAGATGGGATGAGTATATAGACAAAGCACTCTTTTCATGCAGAGTCAGAGTACTCAGCACCACCCAGCAATCACCATTTTACTTAGTGTATGGATGTGGACCAAGGATTCCAGGAGATCTCACACAACCAAAGCTTACAGACATCATAGAAGATGAACTCAGTCAGCCAAGTAGACACCAGCAACTGGAAAAAGGACGTCAAGAGGCACAGATCAAAGTATGTCAAAGTGCAGAAAAGATGAAGCAGAGATTTGATAAGACTATAGCACCAGAAGCATTGACAGTTGGGAACTTTGTATTGCTAAGAAACAACACTTGGAAGAAGTTTGAGCCACAATGGACAGGACCATTCAAGATCATCAGAGAATGTTCATTGCTTCTTTTATAGCTTCACAGGCTGCCATATACTCTGCCTCTGTGGTAGAAAGTGCTATGGTTGGTTTCTTTCTTGAATTCCATGAAATAGCTCCTTTACAGTAAAGAAAGGTGTATCCTGTGGTGGATTTTCTGTCTCCCAAATTTTGTCCCCAATCAGCATCAGAGTATCCCAAACATCCTGTTCTGGATCCTTATAAGTGTATCTTAAGCAGATATCAGCAGTTCCTTTTAGGTGTTATGATCTGCCACTTGAATGTTTAAGTTAGAGCAGTTTTTAGTCAAATCAATTAGTATATGTTTAGGTTATCAGTATATCAGTATTATCTATAAAATCAGTAGCATTAGTCAGCAAATGAATCAGCAGATCCTTATCAGACAGATATAGATATATTAAGTAGGATCTTATTGGGTGATGATGATGCAGTCAAATGAGTCATCAGCCACAACCTAAAATAGGAAATACAATTAGTCAGCAATTGATTGGGCAAAATGTATATAAGGAGCTGCTGGAACCTCAATAAAAATCAGTTCAAGTTTTAGTGAATACAATACTAGCTAAACTCCCTATTCCTCTACAACTCCTATACCAAGACTTGTAACAATATATCTATATTCACTGATGAACTCTTGAACCATCCCTTTCTGTCCAAGTGCCTCTAATTGCTTCTTAGTAATGTCTGCTGGTGTGGAGGCTCAAAAGCACTCTGAATTTCTGGCATAAACGCATCCCAGGTGGAGATTGTAGAGCATCCCCCCATGGTGGCTAACCTGATCTCATTGTTCTACCACTGTAAAGCTGCATCTGCAAAGCAAGAAGCTGCATAATGTAAACTGCTTTCTGGAGCAATTCTCCTAGCCTTAAAAGCTTCTTTAATTTGGAAGAGCCAAGTTCCAAGGTTCTCATTCACGCTACCATGGTACTGATGGACTGTCATGCTAAAGTTGCACTTGACAGGGTTTTTCTGGCTCTGGGCCATGGTAGTCATTCCTTGTCACTGCTGGCTGAGGATCTGGAGTAAATGTTGCTGTTAGGACAGGATTTTTTTCATTGCATTTTTCCATTCTTAATTTTTCTGATATCTTGACAGAGGCTTCTTCTTTCTTCAGGAGAGGAGAATTCTGGATACTACTGCTATCAATGTTACTGTTGAAATATTGGACTATTTGGTATTATTCAAGACAAGTCTTGGTCACTGTAGGGCTAATTTACAGCCCTCACTTTGCCAGTTTCTTCAAATCTATGATCATATGGGTATTTCCCATATTGTCAAGATCATAATAACACTTTTACCAAACATTATGTACAAGCTCCAAAACTGTTACAGAATGCTCCTGAATGCTGAGTAACCCTCCTTACTATGTGTTACAGCTTTATTACTTATACAAAGGTATAAATACGAAGCTGCTTTATGAAGGAACAACAGTTCAGCTATTATCATTATTTCTTGATAAGTTCCTTATATCCAGATCACTTCATAAATTACAACAGGTTATGAGCCATGATTGACTTAATCTATTCTAAAGATAACTTCTACCAGCAAACAGAACAACACAAACATTTCCCTGTAAAGGACAGGTTTACTGGAAAGAGCTGCAGACTTTGGAGAATCAAGATGCAGATCCACCTGGAGAAAAGAAAGCTTTGGATTAAAGTAGCAGGATAAGTAGTTGATCCCAAAGGAACGGCAGAAGTAGTTTATAAGTTTCAAAAGAAGGAGAAAAAGGTCATTGATGAAATATGTACCAATGTGCAAGAGTCCCTCATTGGACAAATCCATGCTTCAAATACTGTCAAAGCAGCATGGATATCCTGAGAGAAGAATTTTAGAGCAAAGTCAGTATTGAGCAAGCATAATTTAAAGCTAAAGTTCATGAACATGAGGAACAAGCCAGATGATGACACGCTACAACTCAATACCAGAGTAGAGATACTTGCGGAAGATTTTTACAGTAACACTGCTGTATATGATGAAGAAAAGATCCTCAGTCTGCTCTGCAGCCTGCCAGACAAGTATGAACCATTTATACTTTCTTTTGAAAGTAGAAGAGAAAACTTAACCTTAGACTATGTCAATGGAAGATTCCTCCACAAAGAACTCAGATGTAATGATCAAGCAGAGATGATTTAAGACAAGGCTTTATTTGCCTCAGAAAGGCACATAGAAAAGAAGGGAAAGCAAAAAAATCCCTGGTTGCTGTAACTACTGTAAGAAGCCAGGACACTGGGCCAGAGAATACAAGATAAAACTGGCAGACAAAAAACAGAAACTGGAGCATGAAAACCATATACCATTGATGAGCAGCTAAAACTGCTGAAACTCTATGGGAGGCATGGCATAAGAGGCTTTGATACATTAGGAACAGAAAATGAGCCAATTGGTGAGAATCAGCTTGTTTTGGGCCTAAGTTTTCAATTCCAATCATAATTGGTGTCTGTAAGGGATTTTCATATAGCAAACAAGCTAGGCAACATTTCAGCAGCTCAGGAGGCATTAGCACCACCAAAACATTGGCTTTTGTACACACAGACACATGTGGGGCCATGGGAGCTATGTTCTTTGGAGCCAAGAGATACTTTATGATATTATTGATGACAAGACAACATATACATGGGTCTAATTCCTGAAAAAGAGGATGAGTCTTTATAGAAGCTCAAGTACTTCAAGACAATAGCAGAAACACAAACTGGATCTAAGTGATAGTGGATACAATACTAGCTAAACTCCCTATTCCTCTACAACTCTTATACAAAGACTTGTAACAATATTAGTGGAAACATGCCACTTCTCTAGCCACAACATTACATCATTCTCCAGTAGATGGATTACTGGGCTCACTTGGCCCCATAAAGTATCCTTGGCATTTGTTTCAACATGAGTTGTCTCATTGCATATAGGGATTTGACCAGGCTCATACATGGTACTGTTGTTAGGGGAGATAGGCTCAAAATCCATCAGTAAACCCTCTTTGTCAGAGGTATCACTCTGCATGCCATATTCAGGTAGCAGATGTGAGCCTAAAGTTGTCACAAACTCACCTGACTCAGTTTGCGCAAGGAGACAAAGACAGCCAGGTGCTAATATAGAATTATCAACTGGCTGGCAAGATAATGTTGGTACAGTAGTGACCAATGAATTGTCAAATATGACTTGGGTGGCAAAATGCTCTCTGTGATCCTTGTAATACTTCCTATGCTGTCAGTGTGCTTCATGGCTGAGAGGCTTGCCGCAATAGCCACATGGTCTTTTTTCTCTTCTCTTATGGCATTGAGTGAAAGTAGTCTTGTCCATGGGGCAAACAGTTTGACCTTTGACTACATAACGCTATTATATCACTTATTGGTAAATACTCAAGTGTGTTGTAAAAATTTGTAATTCCACCTAAATATTCACCTAACTTAGTCACTTAGATCATTACCCTCAAATCCTAGAGAAAACTGACCAAATTGCTTGTTGGGATTTACTTAGAGTACTTTCACCAAAATACCAGGTAACCAGAACAATAAAATTCTCAAAGTTGTCCAAACTGCCCCAAACTTTGCACACATGTTCTTGGGACCTTCCTTAACCTGTTCTCTGTGTTTGTAATGCCAAGACCATGTAAAAGTATAAATACTACTTGTACATTCAATAAATAATTAAGTGAAAACCACATAATAGACTTGTTCCATTGTGCCATTGATTGTAGTGCCAGAATGTGCTGTTTACTTTGTTATTAATTTGATATTTTAGGGTCATATGCATGTCAATTTTGATCCCAAATTGGCACTGTATGGTACCATCTGGCACTCTGTGGCATGATCAAGCACCATCTGGCATGCTATGGCAATATTGGGCACTATGATCAGCTGGAATGATGGAACAAGTCTAATCTACTTGTTCTCCCAATCACTTCCAATATCTCCAAGACTCTTACAACAGGTTATGAGCCCCAAGCTGTTACTCTCTGCAATGACTACTACTGCTATTACTGGAATTTTTCCCTCTGCTGAAAAGTTGGATGGATCTAACTGCCAAGTGTGGAAGGTGAAAATGCAGATGCTGCTACAAGAAAGAGGCCTTTGGGATATTGTCATGGGAGAAGAATGCCCTCCTAAAAACATGGGAGAGGAAGCCTTAAAGTACCAGAAGAAAGAACAAAGTGCCTTTAACTGTATTTGTCTTAATGTCAAGGACAAATTGCTAATTCAATACTCAAGAGCAAAAACGGCAAAGAATGCCTGGAAAGCATTAGAAGACACCTACCTGTCATGTTCAGCTGCCAAGAAAATGTATCTGAGACAAAAATTCTTTTCTACAAAGATGCTACCAGGAGAAGAAATGAAAAATCTAATTAACAGAATTACCCTGCTGGTAGATGAGATGGAATCTGTGGGTGTGCCAACTACTGATGAGGATGTGATAGTTACCATCCTGAATTGCCTGACATACAAGTTTCAGGGCCTTGTATCAGCCCTAGAGTCCAGAACTGAAGATTTGACCTTAAATTATGTATATGGAAGGCTCCTGGATGAAGAATTAAGAAAGTCAAGCGCCAATAAGAAGGAAGAAGAAAATCCCTTAATAAGCAATGATAACCAACAAAGGAGGTACCCAAGACCCTACAAAGGCAGCAGCAACCTGTTTTGTTACTACTGCAAAAGGAAAGGACACACATCAGACTGGTGTCTCAAAAAGAAAGATAATAAGCAAAAGAAGCCTGAATATGGAAATGCTGCAACAACTGCAGATAGACTATTCATTTCTGCACTAAATATGAACACAAACAAGGATTCTCAGACGTGGTATATTGACTCTGAAGCATCTCAACACTTTACACACCAAAAAGAACTTTTTACCCAATATCAAGAAATTCCAATTAAGAAGGTTTTCATGAGTGACAATAGAACACTTGATGCAGTGGGAGAAGGAACTATCCAAGTAAACCTTAGAAGTAGTGAAGGAAGCCATACACTGACCTTTAAAGAAGTACTCTATGTACCAGAAATAGCCAAGAACCTACTCTCTGTAAGCAAGGCCCCAGCAGAAGGACTCAGTTTCAGTTTTGACAATTCTGGATGCAGGATCACTGATCAAAATGGTGCTCATATTGCTTTGGGCATCAGAGATCAGAATCTATACAAATTGACTTATATTCCATCATATATGGAAGCCAATATAAGTAACTTAAATGAAGAAACACCAATGCTTTGGCAGAGGAGATTTGGATACATCAATTTTGATTATTTGCATAAAATGATCAAAGATCAGCTAATTTGGAGCACTGTGAAGCCTGCTTATATGAGAAATAAGCCAGACAACCATTCAAGAGCTCTGGGTTAATCAAAACTAAAAAAAAATTAGATCCAATTCACTCAGATCTGTGTGAACCTATGCAAAATTTATCCTTAGGCGGGATGAAGTATTTAATCACTTTTATTGATGATTATACTAGATACACATGGGTCTACTTCATGGAGAGAAAGGAAGAAGCTCTGTCTAAGTTCAGGGAGTCTAAAACCATAGTGGAGAGAGAAACTAGTGAAAAAAGCAAGAAAATACGCTCTGACAATGGTAGAGAATATACCTCAAAACTCCTCATCCACTTCTGCATAATTCATGGATAAAGCAAGAGACTACTATACTCTACTCCCCACAGCAAAATGGAGTAGCAGAACAAGCTAACAGATCAATAATTGATATGGCAAGATCTATGATCCATGATCAAAAATTACCCTATGATTTTTGGGCGGAATCAGTTGCCACTACTGTATACCTTAAAAATAGGAGTTATTACAGAATACTTTGTGATTCTACTCCATTTGAATCATGGTATAGATACAGGCCAAGTGCAGAACATCTAAGAATATTTGGGTGCACAGCATATGCCAAAAAACTGGCTGGAAATCAGTCAAAATTTGAACCAAAAAGTGTACAATGCATATTTTTGGGCTACTGCAATGAGAGTAAGGCATACAGACTCTACAATACCAAAGCAAAGAAGCTGATCAAGTCCAGGGATGTGTTGTTTGATGAAAATTCAAAATTTTCACAAAAAATGACATCAGATGATGACAAAAATTTGATCTGAAGTCCACCAATTGTCAGGATTGAATCCGAGCAAAACAATGAAAAGTTTTTCACTCCAGAGGACTCTACAACCGTGGTTCTGCCAGAATCAGTGCCCACAAATATCCCAGAAGTGATCATTACAGTATCAAATGCCTGGAGATCCAATCGGACAAGAAATAGCTCAAATTACTATATCAATGAGGGTACAAACTTAGCCTATGCCTATTCAGTCCATATTGATGAACCCCGGACTGTAAAAGAGGCCCTAAATAGCCCTCAGACAAAGTTTTGGAGATCTGCAATGACTGAGAAATATCAGGCCCTAATGGAAAATCAAACTTGGGACTTAGTCAAATTACCAATCAACCAAAAATCAATTGGAAGCAGATGGGTCTTCAAGACAAAATACAAGTTTGATGGTACAATGAAAGATACAAAGCAAGACTTGTAGCAAAGGATACTCTCAAACAAAAGGACTTGACTATACTAAGACCTTTGCACCGGTAGCAAGTTAAATTCCATCAGATTAATATTGACTATTGCAGCCAACTATAAGTTTTTTATTCATCAAATGGATGTAAAAACTGCATTTTTGAATGGAGAACTTGATGAGGATGTGTATATGGACCAGCCTGATGGGTTTGTTGACCAAGATGACCCTCATTTGGTCTGCAAGCTTAAAAAGTCACTATATGGTCTCAAACAATCACCAAGAGCCTGGAATTGCAAGATAGATTCTTATTTGGAATCTTTGAGTTTTAAAAGGAGTAATGCTGACTATAGTATATATCATAAGCCAGATAGAGCAAATCCAGTTCTATTAGCTCTATATGTGGATGATCTTATTATAGCCACCAATAACCTAGCAACATTGGAAGAGACTAAATCCAGCCTATCTAAGGAGTTCAAGATGTCCAATCTAGGAGAACTCAGTTACTACTTAGGGATTAAGTTCTCCATAGACAGAAGTACCCAGACTATCACCCTAAGCCAATCAAAGTATATTCAAGATATACTAAAGAAGTATAAAATGAAAGACTGTAAACTGGCAGCTACCCCAATGGAGTCAAACCTTAACTTGGTCAAAACTCAACCAAATCAAGAGAGTTTGGTGCTATCTGAAAGCCCTGACTTTCCTTATCAATCTATGGTCGGCAGTCTGATGTATATAATGCTTGGAACACGTCCAGATATCTCATATTCAGTGGGAGTTGTCAGCCAACATAATCAGAACTATGGATCTGATCATATTGCAGCAGTTAAGCGGATTTTTAGATACCTATATTACAAGTCTTGGTATGAGAGTTGTAGAGGAATAGGGAGTTTAGCTAGTATTGTATTCACTAAAACTTGAACTGATTTTTATTAAGGTTCCAGCAGCTCCTTATATACATTTTGCCAGATCAATTGCTGACTAATTGTATTTCCTAATGTAGGTTGTGGCTGATGACTCATTTGATTGCATCATCATCACCCAATAAGATCCTACTTAATATATCTATTTCTGTCTGATAAGGATTTGCTGATTCATTTGCTGACTTATGCTACTGATTTCATAGATAATACTGATATACTGATAACCTAAACATATACTAATTGATTTGACTAGAAACTGCTCTAACTTAAACATTCAAGCAGCAGATCATAACATTCTCCCCTACTAAAGTTGAGAGGGTTCTCCTGAATCTCTTTTCTTGTGATACCAACTCGACCCGCTTTGCATGGCATAGGGGGGGATTCCCCCCCCCTCTACAAATAGAGAAAAGGGAAGAGAAGGGAATTAATAGCCTTTGCATTAATTAGTGGACAGGGATGTGGGAAGTCTCTAATGTCTTTGCCATAAAGTTTGCTCCTCTATCAGATAAGATCTCCACAGGGCATCCAAACTTCATCAGGATCTCATGGTAAATGAAACTTGCAACTTCTTGTTCACTGGCTATTGGTACAGCTTTAGCAACTGGCCATTTAGTGGCATGGTCAATTGCTACTAGGATCCAATGGTTGCATTTCCTGGTGGTTGGCAGTCTTCCAATAAAGTCAATTCCCTATCTCTCAAATGGTCTCACAGGCTCCAAAGGGAAGAGTTTGGCAATTCTTTGTGGCTGGCTTTGATTGATTTGGCAGTTTGGGCATGTTTTCACTAGCTTCTCAATATCTTGTTTCATTCTGGGCCACCATGCTCTGGCTTTCACAAGGCTATAGGCTCCTTCAATCCCAAGATGTCCATATCCATTGTGTAGCTTATGTATTAAATCCAGGCAAGCAACATAAGGACAATAGGCAATAGGGCTTCCATCAATAATTTGGTAGAGTGTTTCATCCTGTACAACAAATTTGCTGGCTTTATCACGGATTATCTTCTTGATATCTTTGTCCACCCCATTAGGAATGGCTTGGTCCTCCAAGTACTTTGGTAATAGGCTAGGCCAATCTGATTCATGCACCAAGTTGAGTTGTGCAACTTGATCTAATCTTGATAAGGTGTCAGCAACTGTGTTGTTTTTTCCAGGGCAGTAGACAATCTCCAGGTCAAATTGCTGAATGTATTCACTCCATCTTGTCATTCTTCTAGAGAGTACCTTCTGAGTAAATATATACTTGAGGGAGGCATGATCAGTCTTCACAGTGCATCTGACTCCTTCAATATAGCATCTCCATGTCTTCAAACAGTGTATTATAGCAAGCATCTCCTTCTCATGAACTGGATAGTTTTGTTCTGCTGAGTTCAGTTTCTTGGATTCAAAGGCAACAGGGTAGTCCTTTCCCTTGTGTTCTTGGCTCAGCACTCCACCAATTGCATAATCTGAAGCATCTGTGCACAGAGTGAACTCTTTTCTGAAGTCTGGTATTCTTAAGCATGGCAGCTTAGCAAGTTCATTCTTGAGCATCTGGAAGGCAGTCTCACAAGCTATGTCCCACTTGTAGGTATTGTCTTTCTTGAGGATATCAGTTAAAGGGGCTGCAATATTTGCAAAAGACTTGACAAATCTCCAATAATAGGAAACCATTCCAAGGAATGATCTGAGTTCTGATATGCTTTGGGGCTGCTTCAAATTCTTGGTAACTTCAACCTTCTTAGGGTCTAAGGTCACTCCTGTGCTAGTCACTATGTGTCCCAGGTATTCAACATGTTCCTTGAAGAATTCACACTTGGCTAGCTTGCCATACAGCTTGTTCACTCTTAGTTTCTTCAAGACCTTTTCAATGTGCACAATGTGATCCTTTTTTGTCTTGCTGTATATCAATATGTCATCCAGGTAGATTATCACAAACTTGTCTAAGTACTCCTGAAAGACAGTCTGCATCAGCATCATGAATGTTGCAGGGGCATTAGTGAGGCCAAAACTCATGACTAAGTACTTGTAATGTCCATATCTGGTCCTAAATGCTGTCTTAGGAATATCTTCTGGTTTCACCCTAATTTGGTTGTATCCTGACATGAGGTCAATCTTGCTGAAAATAGTGGCTCCATTAAGTTGGTCCAAAAGCTCATCAATCCAAGGTATGGGGTACTTATTCTTGATGGTCACTGAGTTCAGGGCTCTGTAGTCAATGCACATCCTAAGTGTTCCATCCTTCTTTTTCACAAAAAGCACTGGTGCTCCCCAGGGTGACTTGCTGGGCCTGATGTATCCTTGCTCCAATAGCTGATCACTTTGTCTCTTCATTTCCTCCAATTCCAATGGACTCATTCTGTAAGGTGTCTTGCTCACTGGAGGGCTATCTCCTGTGTCAATGGCATGATCCACATCTCTGACTGGTGGTAGGCTTACAAGCTCATCTGGAAACACGTCTGAATATTTCTTCAAGAGAGTCTGGACCTGCTGGGGTGCTGGGGTAGAGGAATCCTCCTGTGATACTGCCATGAGGAGCATCTTGGTACCATTTCTAGGTGCTCTACAGAACTGGGTCTTGCTAAGTTCACTTGTCTCAAACACACTGGAATTGACCAAGTTGAAATCCAGCCTGGCAGGTAATAGCTCATAGGTCTTGTTGTCTTTTTGGATCTGAGTAGCATGGGTTCTCCAGTTGATTGATGGATTACGACAAAATAGCCAGGTTTTTCCAAGTACAAGGTCAAACTTGCAGTTCCCAAATATATAGGCCTGTAGGTCTTCTTCATAGTCATTGCTCTTCATTCTTACTGGCTGGGTAATACGGTTGATTATGTGAGAGTTCCCATCAGCTGTGGAGACTGAAGTTGATTTGTAGGTTCCAAGTTGATTACAGCTTTCAAAGCAAATTGCTGTGACATGTACTCTTGCAATGCTCCTGAGTCAATCATGATCTTGGCAGATACTCCATTGATTACTCCATTCAAGTATAATAGCTTTCCAGAGTTTGAGGTCATCTGGGATAGGTATTCTTCTGTCATGTGGAAGGTGAGTTCTGAGTCTTCTTCAAGCTCATCTTCCACATTACTGTGCTCATGGGACTCAATATGGTTGAAGGTTCTTGTTGGCTGGTGTCCAATTCTTCTCTGAGGGCAGTACTTTGCAATATGTCCCTGCTGGTGGCAATTGAAGCAAAGTCCTTTCTTCTTGCATTCTTCTGAGGAGGGATTCTTCTGCATAGCATCTATTTCCATTGGTACTGCTTCTGATTGTCTTCTTTCATAATGATTGTAGCCTTTCTGATTAGTCACTGTAGGCTTCCCAACTCCAAACATAGCTGAGTCATAGTCAATGGCAATCTTGATGGCTTCTTCAATAGTCTGAGGTCTTCGGTAATTGACTTCCTTGCAAGTTCTTTCTTTCAACCCATCAATAAAGTATTCAGCTTGATCCAAGGGGTTCATTCTTTTAATTTGTGCAAGTAGACATCTGTACTCATAGATGTATTCTTGCACCATTCCTTTCTGTCTGAGTGTCTTTAACTTCCTTCTTAGTGGTGTCTGCTGGTGTGGAGGTTTAAAAGCATCCTGAATTTCCAACACAAACTCATCCCAGGTAGAGATTGTAGAGCATCCCATCATAGTGGCCAACCTGATCTTGTTGTGGTACCACTGTAAAGCTGCATCTGCCAGGTAAGAAGCTGCATAATGCAACTTGCTCTTTGGAGCAATTCCTTTAGCTTTAAAAGCTTCTTCAATCTGGAAGAGCCAAGTTCCCAGGTTTTCATTGACTCTGCCATGGTACCAGTTGACCTTCACACTAAAGTTGCTCTTGACAGGGCTTTGCTGGCTCTGAGCCATGGTAGTAATTCCTTGTTGCTGTTGGCTGAGGATCTGGAGTAACTGTTGCTGTTGGGCCAGGTTTTGCTGCATGGCATTCTTCCATTCTTGATTGTCCGACATCTTGAGGGTGGTTTCTTCTTTCTTCAGGAGGGAGGTTTCTGGTTATTGCTGCTACCAATGTTACAAGTCTTGGTATAAGAGTTGTAGAGGAATAGGGAGTTTAGCTAGTATTGTATTCACTAAAACTTGAACTGATTTTTGTTGAGGTTCCAGCAGCTCCTTGTATGCATTTTGCCAGATCAATTGCTGACTAATTGTATTTCCTAATGTAGGTTGTGGCTGATGACTCAACTGATTGCATCATCATCACCCAATAAGATCCTACTTAATATATCTATTTCTGTCTGATAAGGATCTGCTGATTCATTTGCTGACTAATGCTACTGATTTCATAGATAATACTGATATACTGATAACCTAAACATATACTAATTGATTTGACTAAAAACTGCTCTAACTTAAACATTCAAGTGGCAAATCATAACACCTAAAAGGAACTGCTGATATCTGCTTAAGATACACTTATAAGGATCCAGAACAGGAGGTTTGGGATACTCTGATGCTGATTGGGGACAAAATTTGGGAGACAGAAAATCCACCACAGGATACACCTTTCTTTACTGTAAAGAAGCTATTTCATGGAACTCAAGAAAGCAACCAACCGTAGCACTTTCTACCACAGAGGCAGAGTACATGGCAGCCTGTGATGCTACAAAAGAAGCAATGTGACTAAGAAAGCTTTTTACAGATTTAGGCCTATGTCAAAAAATGCCTATTACTTTATTTCAAGATAATCAAGGATGTATACAATTAGGTAGAAATCCAACTTTTCATGCTAGAAGCTAGCACATAGATATTAGACATCATTTCATACGTGAAGCTATAGAGAATAACTTAGTTAGCTTAGTTTACTGTCCTTCAGGTGAAATGATTGCAGACATATTTACCAAACCATTAGCTAGATACAAGTTTGAATATCTTCGGTCAAAATTAGGACTAGTCAGTATGAACATTTAGCTGAGTGGGAGTGTTGTAAAAACTTGTAATTCCACCTAAATATTCACCTAACTTGGTCACTTAGATCAATACCCTCAAATCCTAGAGAAAACTGACCAAATTGCTGTTGGGATTTACTTAGAGTACTTTCACCAAAATACCAAGTAACCAGAACAAGAAAATTCTCAAAGTTGTCCAAACTGCCCCAAACTTTGCACACATGTTCTTGGGACCTTTCTCAACCTATTCTATGTGTTTGTAATGCCAAGACCATGTAAAAGTATAAATACTACTTTTACATTCAATAAATCATTAAGTGTAAACCATATAATCTACTTGTTCTCCCATTCACTTCCAATATCTCCAAGACTCTTTTAACAATGTGAACTTAAGACAGTCTTGTATTTGAGACATTGCACCTACATGAATGTAAGATTTAATGATGATCCGCCATAGTAAGCATTATAAATAAAGTTGTGGCACCACATATGCATGTATATGTAACACTATTTCCCCTTTGGTTTGACTCACTTCCATATATATATGCTGCCAAGAAATAAAGCAAAGTTGGCTGGTTCTCAACCAAACCCCACCACTGATGGCAACAGAAGAATGGTTGGACAACAGCTTGCTTTGACATTCAGTGCAACAAGCAGGGCTACATCTAAAAAAGGCCCTGTAGACAGTATGCCCATTGAAGGTAATAATGCGGACTCCTCAGGCTCTCAGTCAAGTAGGCAATTGAGAACCTCTGCGGAGCTACAAGCTGACCTTTATGCTCAGGCAGATGAGAATATAGCAAACACAATACCCTTAGTTGAAGATCAGCAAGAGGCCAGGATAACATCACCACCACCCATACTAGCAAGTATGTTGTTAGCTCATACCAAAGCATTAATGAAGCAAATAGGTGCAGTGGCTGATAGGATAAATCCAATGGCCCAGAGAAATTAGGAAGTAGTCCAAAAACAGGATGAGCGGATAATACGTGTAGAGTAGTCAATATCCCTGGTAGAGAAAGCAGTACCTCTGCTGCAAAGAAGGAACTCAAGTAGCTCAATGTCATAGCAAGATATTGAGCCGTTTCCCAATGTAACGGCAGAGGAACACTGTACAGTCTTTGAGGCACGACAACAGTGCCCAAAGATAAAGCCAACAGAAAAACCTATTGCAGCATGGGAGGGAGACAATGTTGTGTTTATACCAAAGCCTAAGAATCAATAGACATTGAAGATCTATGAAGCCATTGAGTGCAATAATGCAGAGTGGGCTAATATACAAGAGGCTGTTAGAAGTATAGCATGCCATCACCTTAAGGCCAGCATACCATGAGACCATCAGGAACTCAAGGCCAAGCAGAATGCACTTGACTTGTCTGATGAGCATTATCCTGGACTCAAACAGGCAAACAGATTTTAGGCCAGCATTAGTATGCTAAGAAAGTATCTTATGCAAAGCCAAAACTATCAAAGGGAGAAGAACAAGGGTGCCATGGCTAAAAACCAGTAGCTTCCTCAAGAGCCAATCACAAGCAGGGCCAAAAGCTTCAGACAAGCGTCAAAGAGATGTCAGACAGCTGGAAGAGTGCCAATTAAGGACAAGCAGGCAGACATGGATGCACCAGCACAACATTTATCAAGGAAAAAGCATAGTACCACTCAAGAAGTACCCAGATAAAGCAGCAGTGAAGGACCTGGAAGGGATGAAAACCAGCCGCGTCTACAAGACCTGGCACAACTACAGTCAAGAGCTCTGAACAAGCTGAAAAGAAATGTCAGGTTGCCAGAAGAGTGCCAGCAAGGGACAAGCAGGCCAAAACAGATGCATCAGAGCAGAATTCATCTAGGAGAAAACCTAGTTCTTTACAAGAAGCACTCAGACAAAGTAGCAGTGAAAGACCTGGCAGCAATAAAGGAAAAGGTCAAGGGAAAAATGTCTAATCAAGCCTGAGACAGGGAGGCATGTAAAAAAACTGCAGTTCTTGCCAATTAGCGCCGCAAGCCAGTAACAGACTGAATCCCATCATAGCCAAGAAGAATTACCAACAAGAAAACAGCTGTTTTCACAAGAGTTGGAAGCGCAGTCAGTGGAGCTACACTCCAGCAAGGTAGTGGAGTTTGCTGAAAAAGTCAATTTGTCTACCACAGCCTCCACATCCTCCATTGTTGACAGAATGGAGACCTCACTGACAGACAAGGCTACAATGTCAAGAGCTTGAAGGACTATCACCATGCCTTCAGTGGAGTTTTGGAACATTAATGGGCACACCAAGAGGTTGCAGCACTTTTTCAAGAGCAGTGCTCAAGAAAACTCACTGGAATATTACAAGGATTTATTGCAAAGGCTGGGAGATGAGGAGCTAGACCTTGCAATGCTGGCTGAAGACCAGGATGTGTGGAAACCAGTGAATGAACAGTGGCATAAACTCATTGGGTTTGCGCCAAATATTTGGAACCAGAGTATTGAAGCAGAAATACTTATTGAGAGGTGGATTTTAATGGAGTTACTTGTTGAGTGTGGGGTTGGGCTTAATGTTAGTGTAGGGTATAGAGACTTGTATAGGCCAATACAATTGACAATTGAGGTACAACTGAAGTTTCAATGGAAATAAATCAATTTGTATGCATGAGAAGTAAGAGAGATAGTTGAGTCAGGAAGTAAGGAGTGTGAAAAAGAGGCAATAGCCAATCAATTCGCACAAACATAGGAGGCAAGAGAGTGTCTGGGATCAGAAAGTGAGCAAATTGGCAGGGAACTAATCAAAAGCCACTTATACATTGTTGTGAAGAAAACTTTGACAAAGTTTTTTGTGAAATCTGGGGTGCAATTATTTTTCAATGGTCTTTGGACAGTGTCCTGATGAGATCAATACCTCTTAGCTACAGGACATTAACTTTGTGACGGCCTTTTGATGGGATCATCTCAATAATCTTTAATAGGGTAGGCCTCTATACTTCCAAATGAAAGAAAGTTACTATAAAAGTAAATTACACAATAGTCAACAGAAGGTTAGAACACTGCTGTAGAAGTGAGAAACACTGCCTATAGTATATTTTGAGCCTAAGATTAAGGATTGTAGTGAGAATTATATCTTCTATTGGTGTATCAAACTCTCAGAAAGCCATTTCAGTATTAGCATACTGGAAGTTGTTGCATATTTTTGATTAGTCTCTACATGGTAGAACAGACCCCAGACCAATCATAATACAATACAACAGATAACCCTGTCAAAAGGCTGTCACAGATTTAAAGTCCCAAGACTAAGAGGTACTGATCCTGTTAGGACACCATGCAGAGACAGATGAAAAATAACTGCCCCCTGGATTTCACAAAAAACTTGGTCAAAATTTTCATCATAACAATATCTCTGTGAGAAATTATTGCAATGATCCCATCAAACGGACATCATAGACTTAAATTCCCATGACTAAGAAGTACTGATGCCATCAGGGCACTGTTCAGAGACTGTTGAAAAAAATTGCAACCCAGATTTCACAAAAAATTTAGTCGAAACTTCTCATTGTTACAGTATTTAAGTAGCTTGTGATTGATTCCCTGCTAGTTTGCTCACTTTATGATCCCAAACACTTGGTCACCTCCTACATTTGTGTACATTGATTGGCTGTTGCCTCTTTCTTGCACTCCTTACTTCCTGACTCAACCATTTCTCTTACTTTTTGTGCAGACAAATTGATTTATTTCCATTGAAACTTCAGTTGAACCTAAACTGCCAATTGGCTTGGCCTTTACAAGTCCCTATTCCCTACACTAGCTTTAAGCCCAACCCTATACTCAACAAGTAACTCCGTTAAAACTCACCACTAAGTAAGTATTTCTACTTTAAGACTCTGTTTGCATAACTCTAGCAGGAGCCCAATGGCTTTATGCCACTGCTCATTCACTGGTTCTCACATGTCCTGATCTTCAGCTGGCATTGCAGGGTCTAGCACCTCATTTGCCAGGCTGTACAATAAATCCTTGCAATATTCATGTGAGTTTTCTTGAGCACTGCTCTTGAAGAAGTGCTTTGACCTCTTGGTGTGGCCATTAATGTTCCAAAGTTCCACTGAAGGCATTGTGATAGTCTTTTGAGTTCTTGTTGTTGTAGTCTTGTTTGTTAGTGGGATCTCCACTCTGTCAACAATGGAGGATGTGGAGGACATGGAGGCTGTGGTAGACAAGTTGCCTTTCTCTGCAAACTCATCTACCTTGCTGGAGTGTAGTTCAGCTGCCTGCACTGCCAACTCTTGTGAAAACAGCTGTTTTTTTGTTGGTAGTGTCTCATGGCTATGATGGGATTCAGTCTGTTCCAGGCTTGCAGTGTTGATTAGCAAGAGCTGCAGTTTTTTTGCATGCTTCCCTGTCTCAGGCTTGGGTAGATATTTCTCCTTTCCTGTTTCCTTTACCACAGCCAGGTCTTGTGCTTTTACTTTGCCCAAGTGCTTCTTGTAATGAACTACAATTTCTCTTTGATAAATTCTGCTCTGACGCATCTGTTTTGGCCTGCTTGTCCCCTGCCAGCACTCTTCTGGCAACCTGACATTTCTTTTCCACTTGTTTCAAGCTCTCAGCTGTAGTTGTGACAGGCTCCTGAGAAAGTGGCTGGTCTTTATCACTGCCAGGTCCTTTGCTATACTTTGACTGAGTGCCTCTTGAGTAGTAATATACTATTTCCTTGATAAATGCTGTGCTGCAGCATCTGTGTCTGCCTGCTTGTCCCTTATTGGCACTCTTCCAGCTATCTGACATCTCTTTGATGCTTGTTTGGGGCTTTTGGCCCTGCATTAAACTGGATCTTGAGGAAGCTGCGGTTCTTAGCCATGAACCCTTGTTCTTCTGCCTTTGATAGTTTCTACTACTTTTAAGATATTTTCTTGGCATACCAATGCTGGCCCAAAATCTGTTTGCCTGCTTGAATCCCCAATAATGCTCATAGAACAAGTCAAGCTCATTCAGCTTAGCCTTGAGTTCCTGATGGTCTCATTGTATGCAGGCCTTTAGGTGATGGTGTGCTAGACTTCTGATAGCCTCTTGAATATTAGCCCACTCTTCATTATTGCGCTTAACAGTTTCACAGATCTTGAATGTCTTTTGATTTTTAGGCTTTGGTATAAACAACTCATTATCTCCCTCCCATGCTATGATAATTTTTTCTTTAGGCTTTATATTTGTGCACCATTGTTGTGCATCAAAGATGGTACAGTGTTCTTCTGCTGTTACATTGGGAAATGGCTCATTTCTTGGCTGCAACATTGAGCTACCTGAGTTCCTTCTTTGCAGCAAAGATACTGATTTCTCTACCTGAGATATTGATTGCTCTAAATGTATTATCTGCTCATCCTATTTCTGGACTATTTCCTGATTTTTCTGGGCCATTGCATTTATCCTATCAGTTGCAGCACCTAATTGCTTCATTAATGCTTTGGTATGAGCTGACAACATTCTTGGTAATATGGGTGGTGGTAATTTTATATTGGCTGCTTGCTGGTCTTCAACTAAAGGCACTGCACTTGCTACACTCTCATCTGCCTGAGCATAACAGTTGGCTTGCAGCTCTGCAGAGGTTCTCAATGGCTTACTTGACTGAGAGTCTGAGGAGTCCGTATTAATACCTTCAGTGGGCACACTGTCAATATGACCTTTTTTGGATGTAGCTCTGCTTGTTGCACTGAATGTCAAAGCAAGCTGCTGTCCAACCATTGTAGTGGTGTATATGTCCAAGGGACAGATACATCCAATACTTATCAAGTGTTTTGCAATTATATCAAAGATTTAGTGATCACTGATTCGCAATGGCTTGATTTGGATTGCATAAAAAATTGCATTGTTGGATCATGTCAAATCATAGCAACCCAATGCAATTGTATCATCTTCCCCTAGGTTTTTTTCTCACAGAGATTACTACCAAATTATCAGGTAGTGATTCACTTTGCACACCTAAACTACCTCCTTGTTGACTATCCTCCTGGCTACTTGTGTATTTGTAGTCAGTATTTTGCCTCATATTTGATCAATGTAATGCTGCAGCTTGGCCGTGCTTAATTGCTCCAGATGATGCTACTGAGCTGGCCTGCAGTGCTTTGTGCTGACATGTTCTCTTACTTGTCAAAGGCTCTAGTGGTGGAGGCACTTCATGTGGGTCATCATCAGTCAGTTCACCAGAGGAAACTTGCTGATGGTCAGGTGTAATGGCATGTGCAGGTGCCACTTGATGCACTGGTATGGCCCTTGACTGAGTTTGATGTGATGCTGCTTGCTGATGCAACTTGGCCTGCACCAATAGACTTGTGTCTAAATGAGCAGTTTGGCAAGTTCTGGTGGTTTTGCTCTGAAATGTGCATGTTGACCTAACACAAATTAATTCAATGGAGAGCATGTTACAAGTCTTGGTATAAGAGTTGTAGAGGAATAGGGAGTTTAGCTAGTATTGTATTCACTAAAACTTGAACTGATTTTTATTGAGGTTCCAGCAGCTCCTTATATACATTTTGCCAGATCAATTGCTGACTAATTGTATTTCCTAATGTAGGTTGTGGCTGATGACTCATTTGATTGCATCATCATCACCCAATAAGATCCTACTTAATATATCTATTTCTGTCTGATAAGGATCTGCTGATTCATTTGCTGACTAATGCTACTGATTTCATAGATAATACTGATATACTGATAACCTAAACATATACTAATTGATTTGACTAAAAACTGATCTAACTTAAACATTCAAGCGGCAGATCATAACAAGCACACTTGTGAAGGGTTTTGGCGTAGTTTGAACTGATGCGTGCTGGTGTGCTGAAGTTGGAAGGGATGGTAAGGAATCCAGCAAGGAGTGCTGGCCTAATCTAGATGTTGTTGCTTGCAGTCTGTATTCTTCCTCTTGAAGCTCACCTTCTGATTCCTCAAGGAATTCACATACCTACTGTCTGATACTTTGGAACTGTTGCCTGGTTGAGTCCTGTGTATATTGCACTTAGAAGCCACTTAGCTCTACTAGTATATCACATAATACATTAGTCATTTGAGGCAAATACTTGTTGAAAATCTCTTTGGTTCCCCAAGTTGAGACACCAACGGATGCATCCAGCCCACACTGTGCAAATTGCGCACAAAATTGTTCCTGTGTAGCTTCCTCATCAAATCCCCTCACTCTCAGCTCATTTTTGATTTCAATACTTGTCATGTGATATATCTACTTACAAACATGTGCTGGCATCTTGATGTAGAACTCATGCCACAGCTTTCTACTCAGGTTCTTCCATCTCTGTTGACTTTCTGAGGCATCTAGTTCTGCTAGATTAATGAGTAGTGCCCAAATCTCTGTATGAAAGCTCATCATAGACACTTTGGCCATACTAAAATCATTTGGCAAGAACTTGAACGGATTCAACATTGACTTCTTTAGTCTTGACTACACTTGTGTTTGTATTTGTTCTTGTACAGGAAAAGATACTTTTCAGTCTTTGTAACTATTGGTCAAAGCTGCATTCTTATCAAGTTCCTGTTGGTGGAGTTTACAGTTGTTTTGACTTTGGAAGCTTTAGTACACTGTCATCTCAAAGGATGCTGAAGCCATTATAAACTTTTGTTAAGATGCCAACTAAGTTGGGGATTGTGGGTCAATAGTTTTTCCTTGACAAGCTTGAGGCTTTATCCTCCTTCACATTAGATTAGACAAAAGGCCCAGTATTCCTAGCAAGCTTTTGCCAGAGGTTATTGCACCCAGTGAACACCCCACACACATTTGCACTTAAGAAGTGTTGGCTGTATTTTGCCCTTTGGACTTATACACCACCACACTGTCAATTGCAGATTTCCTATTTGATTAAGGACTTGTGAGTAAAGCATCAATAAAAATGCTTAGTCATTGTTTGAGGATGATTTTTGCAACATATTGATGGGATACATGGCAATTGATGGAGATTAAACTTAATGTATGCAAAATCAGATAAATTAAGCTGATTGTGCCAAATTGATTCAACTCACCTCAGCCCAATCACCTACCAGTTCTAATATGACATACTCATCTGAATGGTCTTTGCTCATCAATCCCATCACTACCACTAGATTTCCTTTTGACACACTAGAGGAGATCTATACCAAGTGCTGTGAATTGTATACTCCAATCTACTCAGGGAGATCCCTTGTTAGGCTTCTCTGCTATTACAAGAACTATTGCCCCACAAGATTTCATCCCAGCATCCATGGCAACAAAAGTCCTAGAAGCTCTCATTCCCAGCTGACAGCAATGGAGAACTACCTTGCAGAGGGTATGAATGACTTAGAGCAGGCTTGGAATACTAGGCTCAGAAGCTCCAATAGACTTCCATATCCCAGAGTGTTCAGCAACAGGTTCCATATCAGGAGTATTGGATACTTTCCCATTCAGGATTTACAGACCTTCTGGAGGGTAGAGGCACTTTTATTTTAGCAAATACAAGGCAAACTGTGTGAAGTTTCAAGCACTGTCTGACATTGAGGGTAATATCATCTGGTTTAGTGGGTCATTTGCTGGAAGTAGGCATGACAAAGCACTCTGGGTAGAGAATCATCCAGAATTCAGTAGAGGGTAGAAATGTATGGCAGACTTAGCTTATGTAGGACAGGATTGTCTGATATTAGGATGTATTACTGCATATAGGAAGCCAAGGAATGGTGTGCTTTGAAGTGATCAAAAATCTCATTGTAGAGCTTTTGCTTCCTGCTGAGTTAGGGCAGAGCATGCATTTGGATATCTGGAGAGATTCAGCATATTGACTGGTAAATACAGAGGAAAGTCATATATAGGAGAAAACAGCAGATTAGGTAAAATAGCTAAGATACTTATTAATGCACAGTATACTACTCTGAGTATTCCTCACAAGTAGTGCCTCCAAGGTCAGTTGGCTGTCAGCATGGCTTCCTTGAAGTGTCCTGTGGTCTGGGGTTGGAAGTTCAGGTAGTTGCAGGTAGCAGTGATCACACTGATCAACAAGTTGGTATATTGATAAAAGGGATGATTACTTACTGTTGAGGGATTGTCTCCCTTATATACTTTTCTCACTGGCTAAGTGATTACTAATCATGGTTTTCCAGAAGGTTCCTGATATCTTTAGAAATCTCAATGATATCTGAATGACCTAAGATTGTTCTAAGTATATGCTGGAAGGGTCTAAGAGGCACAGCACATCCACCAATCAGGAATTAGTATAATGAGACCTGGGCAACATAGGGATACCATATATGGTGTGATAATAGTAGGGATAGTGACACAAATTGGTCATATGTCATGGGTACTGGCACAGGTACTTGCTCAATATAGAAACACTTGCCTCTAGTAATATTATGTAAAGTCAGGGATAACTTATGCAATATGGTAAGCAGGTGTGATAGTCAGCCAGCTTATTGGATAGTACTGATCATGTAAGACAAATGGGATAAAACTTATCAAAGGCTATATGAAAAATAGAGAAGTAGAAAATATGGGAATATAGCACATCTGTCAGTGGGTGTCATTATTACCCCACTACATGGTTCTTCTGCTGCTATCAGCAGTAGGGTTTGGTTGGAAACCCAACAACTCTGCTTCATTTTTTAGCAGCATATATGTGGAAGTGAGTCAAACCAAAGGGGAAATAGTGAGACATATATGTGAGTGTGTAGTGCCACAACTTTATTCATAATACCTACCATGGCAGGTCATCATTGAATCTTACATTCATGTGGGTGTGATGTCTCAAATACAAGACTCTCTTAAATTCACATATGTATTGACCAAAAAGTGACTTAATAGCATTACATTCTTAAAGGTCAAAATGTTTGCCACATGGACAAGAATATTTTGATTCAACACACCAAGAACAGAGAATAAAGACTATGTCACTATTGTAGCAAGCCTCTCAGCCTTGAAGCACGCAGACAGCATAGGAACTATTACAAGGATCACAGCCAGTGTTTTGCTACACAATTTGTATTTGACCATTATTCAATCACTACTGTACCAGCATCATCTTGCCAGCCAGTTGATACTTCTATATTGGCTCCTGGCCATCTTTGTCACCTTGCACAAACTGAGGCAAGTAAGTTTGTGGCACCTTTAGGCTCACCTCAGCCTTCTGAATATGGCACACAGTGATAGCTCTGACTAAGAATGCTCATTGATTTATTGTAAGCCTATCTCCTCTAACAACAGTAGCACATGTGTGCCTGGGCAAGCCCCAATATGCAATGAGAAAACACCCATTAAAGCATATGCTAGGAATACATTATGGAGCCAAGTGAGCCCAGTAATTCATCAACTGGTGAATGATGTAATGTTGTGGCTAGAGAAGTGGCACATTTCCACTAATACCACCCTGTGAGAAATTTTTGAGATGATCCCATCAAAATGCTATCACAGAGTTAAAGTCCTGTGACTAAGAGGTACTGATCCCATAGGACACCATCCAGAGACCGTTGAAAAAAAATTGCACCCCAGATTTCACAAAAAACTTAGTCTAAACTTCTCATCACAACAATACATAAGTGGCTTTTGATTGGTTCCCTGCCAATTTGCTCACTTTATGATCCCTGACACTCTATTGTCTCCTACATTTGTGTGCATTTATTGACTATAGCCTCTTTTTCACACTCCTTACTTCCTGAACCAACCATTTCTCTTACTTTTCATGCATACAAAATGATATATTTCCATTGAAACTTCAGTTGTACCTCAATTGCCAATTGTATTGACCTAAATAAGTCCCTATACCCTACACTAACATGAAGCCCTACCCCACACTCAACAACTAACTCCATTAAAATCCACCACTCAAGAAGTATTTCTGCTGTAACGGTCAGGTTCCACAACTTTGGTGGGAACCCAACAGCATTATGCCACTGTTTATTCACTGGTTTCACATGTCCTGGTCTTCAGCCGGCACTGCAAGGTCTAGCACCTCATCTGCTAGTCTTTGCAATAAATCCTTGCAATATTCCAGTGCATTTTCTTGAGCACTGCTCTTGAAAAAGTGCTGCAACCTCTTGGTGTGCCTATTAATGTTCCAAAACTCCACTGAAGGCATTGTGATAGTCCTTCAAGCTCTTGACATTGTAGCCTTGTCTGTCAGTGAGGTCTCCATTCTGTCAACAATGGAGGATGTGGAGGCTGTGGTAGACAAATTGACTTTTTCAGCAAACTCCACTACCTTGCTGGAGTGTAGCTCCACTGACTGCGCTTCCAACTCTTGTGAAAACAGCTATTTTCTTGTTGGTAATTCTTCTTGGCTATGATGGGATTCAGTCTGTTACTGGCTTGCGGCGCTAATTGGCAAGAACTGCAGTTTTTTTACATGCCTCCCTGTCTCAGGCTTGATTAGACATTTTTCCCTTGACCTTTTCCTTTATTGCTGCCAGGTCTTTCACTGCTACTTTGTCTGAGTGCTTCTTGTAAAGAACTAGGTTTTCTCCTAGATGAATTCTGCTCTGATGCATCTGTTTTGGCCTGCTTGTCCCTTGCTGGCACTCTTCTGGCTGCCTGATGTTTCTTTTCTGTCTGTTCTGAGCTCTCAACTGCAGTTATGGCAGGCTCCTGTAAAGGCAGCTAGTTTTTATTGCTGCCAGGTCCTTCACTGCTGCTTTGACTGGGTGCTTCTTGAGTGGCACTCTGCCTTTTCCTTGATAAATGTTGTGCTGGTGCATCTGAGTTTGCCTACTTGTCCCTAATTGGCATGCTTTCAGCTACCTGACATCTCTCTGATGCTTGTCTGGGGCTTTTGGCCCTGCTTGTAATGGGCTCCTGAGGAAGCCACTGGTTTTTAGCCACAGCACCCTTGTTCTTCTGCCTTTAATAGTTTCTGCTATTCATAAGATATTTTCTTAGCATACCAATACTGGCTCAAAATCTGTTAGCCTGTTTGAATCCAGGATATTGCTCATGGAACAAGTCAAGTGCATACTGCATGGCCTTGAGTTTCTGATGGTCCCATGGTATGCCAGCCTTAAGGTGATGGGATGCTAGACTTCTGACGGCCTTTTGTATATTAGCCTGCTCTTCATTATTGCACTCAACAGCTTCACAGATCTTCAATGTCTTTTGATTTTCAGGCTTTGGTATAAACAACTCATTATCTCCCTCCCATGCTGTGATAGGCTTTTCTTTGGGCTTTATCTTTGTGCACTGTTGTTGTGCTTCGAAGACTGTACAGTGTTCCTCTGCTGTTACATCAGGAAATGGCTCAATTCTTGACTGTTGCATTGGACTATTTGAGATCCCTCTTTACAGCAAAGATACTGCTTTTGCTACCTGGGATATTGATTGCTCTACATGTATTCTCCACTCATCCTGTTTCTAGACTATTTCCTGATTTCTCTGGGCCATTGCATCTATCCTATCAGCCACAGCACCTAATTGCTTCATTAATGCTTTGGTATGAGCTGACAACATTCTTGGTAATATGAGTGGTGGTGATGTTATTGTGGCCACTTGATGATCTTCAACTGAGAGTACTGCGCTTGCTACATTCTCATCTGCCTGAGCATAACGGTCAACTTGTAGCTCCGCAGAGGTTCTCCACTGGTTACTTGACTGAGAGCCTGAGGAGTCTGCATTATTACCTTCAATGGGCATACTGTTCACAGGGCCTTTCTTGGATGTAGCCCCATTTGTTGCACTGAATGTCAAAGCAAGCTGTTGTCCAACCATTCTTCTGTTGTCATCAGTGGTGGGGTTTGGTTGAGAGCCAGACAACTTTGCTTTATTTTTTGGCAACATATATTTGGAAGTGAGTCAAGCCAGAGGGGAAATAGTATTACATATACATGTATATGTGGTGCTATAACTTTATTTATAGTGCTTACTATGGTGGGTCATCATTGAATTTTACATTCATGTAGCTGCAATGTCTCAAATACAAGACTGTCTAAAATTCACATGAGTATTGACCAAAAAGTGATATAATAGTGTTATGTTGTTGAAGGTCAAATGTTTGCCCCATTGACAAGACTACTTTGACTCAATACTGCAAGAGAAGAGAAAAAAGACCATGTGGCTATTGTGACAAGCCTCTCAGCCATGAAGCACACTGACAGCATAGGAAGTATTACAAGGATCACAGTTAGTGTTTTTGCTACCCAAGTCATATTTGATCATTCATTGGTCACTACTGTGCCAGCATTATATTGCCGGTCAGTTGATACTTCTATATCAGCACCTGGCTGTCTTTGTCACATTATGCAAACTGAGTCAGGTGAGTTTGTGACAACTTTAGGCTCACCTCAGCCTTCTGAATATGGCACACAGAGTGATAGCTCTGACAAAGAAGGTCCACTGATGCATTTTGAGCCCATCTCCCCTAACAACAGTTGCACATATGAGCCTGGTCAAGTCCCTATATGTAATGAGACATCACCTGCTGAAACAAATGCCAACAATACTTTATGGAACCAAGTGAGCCCAGTAATCCATCTACTGGCAAATGATGTAATGTTGCTGCTAGAAAAGTGGCACATTTCCATTAATATCGGTAATGGGGGCTTTGAGGATTTATTATTCCTTCTTGCCAAAAGCATACTGGAATGCAACATACCATGTACATGATACAAGTGGACAACCCTCATGCGGCTGGCAACATATGATCCAGAGACTGTCCCAATTCCAGCATGTGCTAACAGTTGCATGGCATTCACATCCAAATATGCTACCATTGCAATGTGTCCAAATTGTCAGGAATCCATCACCATTGAGGGAAAGCATTGTTCACACTGCAGATATATTCCAGTCATACCCTGTCTGAGGAAGCTGATGCAGTCCGGCATATATTTCTAAGCTACACAGTACTGCACTCAGTATCAATCAAGCACAAACATATCCAATATATTTGATGCAAACATTACAAACAGTTAAGAAGTAAGGGCTACTTTGAAGGTATGTATGCCCATGTCTTTGCTTGAGCACTTGATGGATTCTCATTAAACAAGTACTCTACCAGCAAATCCAGCTGGCCACTGATCCTCATCTACCTGTATCTGCTGCTCATCTTACAGTATCAGAGCAATAATCTGGTGATAGCCTCACTGGTATCTGGGCCTAAATCACTGTCCAACCTGGATAGCTACCTGTATCCATTGCTGGATGAGTTTTGTATGCTTTCCAGAGGGTTAACAGTAAATGGCCATCATATCAAAGCGCATATTTTTATCTGCATTGGAGATACCCCAGCTATCTGCAAGATTGCAGGTCTTTCCAGGCACAATGAATGGTATTGCTGTCAGATGTGTGAGATCCAGGGGCTTTACTCCATAACTCACACACATTATTATTACCCAAACACCAGCACTAAGAACATCAGCTTTCCACAGAGAGAAAATACAGAAGTCAGCATGCAATTGTAGCAAGGTTGGTAAACTATAAGCCATTGGCCAAAGTATGGAATTAATTGGAAACCAGAGATATTTAAGATAGAGGGTATCTGTTGGAGCAAAAGCTTTCCACTGGGAGCAGTGCTTTTGCTTTTCAACAATATCCCCATAGCAATGATCAAGTTGTACATGGGGCATTTCATATCTAAATGAGCCCTTTGAGATACCAGAGAAGTTTGAAAGAATTGGCAAGATATTACAGAGTATCTGCTATCATAGGTACATCTCACAGGCTCCAATTAATATTCATATGCATTTGCAACAATATAAATGCAAAGACTGGAGGAACTGGATATGAATTAATATAGTGGCATTCTGAAGCCATTCCTACCAAGAGTACATTGGAAGCACTAGGAGTCATATGTGGGCATTGTAGGCATATTTATCCAGAAGCAGATTGTCAATGCCAACTTGATACATCTACAGCTGTTGTGAGAGGAGTTTGTGACAGGATTTGAGCAGCTATGCTGCAAACATAAAGCTGAATGTGTATATCTCTGCCACTACTGTATCCATTCTCTACCCCATCTTGCACAGTGTGTGGAGAATACTGCACCTTGCTTCACCTTTTGGGAGCTTCCAATGGAGCAGATGTGTATGAAGATAGGATGATGAGTCAAGTTGCAGGTACTGCCATATCCCAATTGCATCAAAAATACTACCTTCAAGTCCGTCATGGATGTGATGAGTTGCACATGGAGGACAGCTAGAAAGAGTTGGAAAATACATGGGACAAATGATCACATGGAGACACCAATACCTATGGCATTAAGAAGCTAAGCAGCCTCAATGCATGGATAATCAGTTAAGTAATGCAAAGTTGGGTTGGGTGCAACAAGCAACTAATTTTTATTAGGAAAACTCTACCAAGGTATGCCAGATTTCTTAGGGTTACAAGCCAACTTCTACACAATTCAATATGGAATTCACCCAAACAAGTGCTGGAGTGCCCCCATAAGGGGGACTAGAACTCAGCGGGGAGAAGGAATATATTAGCTAAATACCAAGAAGTTCTTTGCAGATATTCAGCAGGTATTCAAGGCAGAAGTGGCAACAACCAAGCATATGATTGCAAGATGTATATGTTACCAGCAGTACAAGGTATAAGGCAATTTTGCAAGTATCACACTGAAAAGCTGTAAAGTTGAGGTGATAGAAGTATGTCAATTGCAGCAGGTGGGCAAGTTTGTAGAGGTTGGTAAGCAGGAGGCCATAGTTTTTTTTTGACTCAAACTATATGTGAAATACCCAAGATAGTAGTGGGTAAACAAATAAAGAGGGGTGATTCTACAGTGGAATATGTGAATTTCACAAGGGGAGGTGGAAAAAGAAAATACCAATTGGTAAATTGATATGGTAGCATTATACAGAGTCAGCAGTAGGCTGTCATACTGCCAGTATAATACCATTGGAGTCTTGCTGTGAGGCCGTCAAAATACCATCAAGTTTCTTCCCATATAAGGCAATTGGATGTCCTGGCCAACTGGATCCACTTAAAATAGTTATAGAGCACTAAAAGACCACAACAATACCATGTAAATATTGTCACAGCACCAATAAAATATTGTCAAGTTTTATCCCTTTATTTGGTTGTAAAATTAGCAAAACACCGGCATCATCCTGTCATAAGATTGTTAGGAGGGTCACTAATTCCAAGCTGCTGGTATTATGACAGTCTCTCAACAGGATCCTGATGGCTGATCCAGATTGGATCCACCTGTGGGACCAGATGATTTTCCATAGGGATCAGTGGTGGGGGCTTTGAAGAATTACTACTACTTCTTGCCAAAATCATTCCGGGATGCAACTTAGCATATACATGGCATAAGTGGATAACCATCATGTGGCTGGCAACATATGACCCAGAGACTGTTCTGATTGCAGAATGTGTTAGCAGTTGCATGGCACTCACATCCAAAGATGTCACCATTGCAACATGTCCAAATTGTCAGAAATCCACCACCATTGAGGGAAAACATTGCTCACATTCCAGATATATTTCAGTAATACCCCATCCAAAGAAGCTCATGCTGTCCAACAAATATTGCAAAGCTATAAAGTACCACACTCAATATCAATCAAGTGCAACCATATCTTATATATTTGATGACAAACATTACAAACAGCTATAAAGCAAGGGCTACTTTGAAGGTATTTATGACCATGCCTTTGCTTTAGCACTTGATGGATTCTCATCAAACATGTACTCTACCAGCAAATCCTGCTGGTCACTGATTCTCATCAACCTGAACATGCTGCCTATCTTGCTGTATCAGAGCAAAAATCTGATGGTAGTCCCACTGGTATCTGGGCCTAAATCACTGTCCAACCTGGATAGCTACCTTTATCCATTGCTGAATGATTTTGGTATGCTTTCTAGTGGGTTAACAGTAAACAGCCATCATGTCAAAGCTCATATTATTATCTGCATTGGAGATACCCAGCCATCAGTAAGATAACTGGCTTTTCTGGGCACAATGGATGGTATTGCTTTCAAATGTGTGAGATCCAGGGGATTTACTCCGTAACTCACACACATTATTATTATCCAAACACCAGCACTAAGAACATCATCTTGCTGCAGAGAGAATGTACAGAAGTCAGCATGCAATTGCTGCAAAGTTGGCAAGCTATACTTAGTTGAAACCAGAGATACTTACAATAGAGGGTATCTGTTGGAGCAAAAGCTTTCCACTGGGAGCAATGCATTTGCTTCTCAACAATATCCCAATACTGACGACCATGTTGTACATGGGGCATTTCAGGCTAAATAAGCCCTTTGAGATACTGGAGAAATTCAAAAGAATTGGCAAGATATTACAGAGTCTCTGCTACCCTAAGTACTTCTCATGGGCTCTAATCAATATTCATACACATATGCAACACTAAATATGCATGACTGGATGAACTAGATATGTATTTACTTATGTGGCATTCTGAAGCCATTCCTACCAAGAGTACATTGAAACATCAGGAGTCATATGTGGACATTGTAGGGATATTTGTCCAGCAGAGGATCACCAATGCCAACTTGATACATGTACAGCTGTTGTGCAAGGAGTTAGTAATGGGATTTGAGTGGCTATACTACAAACATAGAGCTGAATGCATAGAACTCTGACACTACTGTATACATTCTCTATTCTATCTTGCTTGGTGTGTGGAGAATATTGGGCCTTGCTTCAGCTTTTGGGAGCTTCCTGTGGAGCCAATGTGTATGGAGATATGGAGATAAGTCAAGTTGCTGGTACTACCATATCCCAATCTCATCACAAATATTACCTTCAAGTCTCTAATGGATGTGATGAGTTGTTACATGTAGGACAGCCAGGAAGAGTTGGAAAATACCAACAACAGTTGTGCACATGGAGACACCTATGCCTATGGAGTTAGGAAGCTAAGCAGCCCTAATGCATGGGTAATCAGTTAAGTAATGCAAAGATGGGATGGGTGCAACAAGCTACTAATTTTTGTTAGGAAAGCTCTACCAAAGTATGCCAGGTTTTCCTTGGTCACAAGCCAACTTCTGCACCATTCAATATGGAATTCACCCAATCCAGCAGGGAGAAGGAATATATTGGCTAAATACCAAAAAGCTCTTTGCAGATATTCAGGAGGTATTCATGGCAGAACAGGCTGCAACCAAGCATATATTTACAAGATGTGTATGTTACCAGCAGTATAAGGTGTGTGGCAACTTTGCAAGTATCACACTAAAAAGCCGTAAAGTTAGGGTGATAGAAATATGTCAATTGTGGCAGGTGTGCATATTTGTAGAGGCTAATAAGCTGAAGGCCATAGTTTTTTTGGATTCAAACTATATGTGAAATACCCAAGGTGGTTTTGGGTGCATAAATAAAGAGGGGTGACTTTACAGTGGAATATATGAATTGCACAAGGGAAGGTAGAAAAGGAAATACTATTTAGTAAATTGGTACAGTAGCATTATACAAAACTAGCTCTAGGCCGCTGTAGTGGGGTGAAAGTGACACCCACTGACAGATGTGCTCATTCCCTTATTTTCTACTTCCCTATACCTCTACTACACTTATTTTTATCCCATTTGTCTTACCCAATCAGTACTCTCCCATAAGCTGGTTGACTATCACACCTGCTTACCTTATTGCATAAGTTACCCCTCACTTTATGTAAGATTACTAGCTATAAGTGCTTCTATATTAGGCCAGTACCCATGCCAGTACCTGTGACACATGATCAACCTGTTGTAAAAAATTTGTATTTCCACCTAAATATTCACCTAACTTAGTCACTTAGATCATCACCTTCAAATCCTAGAGAATACTGACCAAATTCCTTGTCAGGATTTACTTAGAATATTTACCCAGAACATGAAAATTAGATAAGTTGTCCAAACAGCCCCAAACTTTGCACACATGTTCTTGGGTCCTTCCTTAACCTATTCTACGTGTTTGTAATGCCAAGACCAGGTAAAAGTATAAATACTACTTTTACATTCAATAAATCATTAAGTGAAAACCACATAATCAACTTGTTCTCCCAATCACTTCCAATATCTCCAAGACCCTTACAACACAACCTGTGTCACCATCCCTACCATTTCTATACCATATTTGGTATTTCTATGCTACACAGGTCTCAGAATACTGATTCCTGATTGGTTGGATGTGCTGTGCCTCTAAAAATCTTCCAGCACCTACTTAGAGCATTCTTAGGTCATTCTGATGTCATTAAGATTTCTACTGAAATCCGGAACCTTCTGGAATACCATGCTTAGTAATCACTGAGCCAGTGAGAAAAGTATATAACGGAGGCTATGCCTCAACAATAAATCATCATCCCTTTTATCAATATACCAACTTGTTGATTAGTGTGATCACTGCTACCTGCTGCTACCTGAACTTCCAACCCTGGACCACAGGACACTCCCAGGAAATCATGCTGACCGCCAACTGACCTTGGAAGCACTACTTGTGAGGAATACTCAGAGTAGGTATCTTTAATTATTTTGATTCTTTCCCAAGTTGGTTCTTGTACCGGCAAAGATACTTTTCTGTCTTTGTAACTATTGACTACAGCTGCATTCTTATCAAGTCCCTGCTGGTGGAGTTTACAGTTGTTTTGACTTTGGAAGCTCTAGTACGTTGTCTTCTCAAAGGATGCTGAACCTGGCACATACTTCTGTTAAGATACTAACTAAGTTGGGGATTGTAGCTCAATAGTTTGCCCTTGACAAGCTTGTGGCTTTACTCCCCTTGACATTAGATTAGAGACAGAACCCAAGTATTCCTAGCAAGCTTTTGCCAGAGGTTATTGCACCCAGTGAACATCCCACACACAAAACACTTGAGAAGTGTTGGACATATCTCTCCCTTGGACCTATACACCACCACACATTTGGCACCCAACATGGGGGGTTCATACAAGCTCCCTAGGACCCAACAAGATTTACCTGAAGATTTGAGCTGTTATCCACTTATTAAAAAGAGACTACCAATATTATCAAGATTACAACACCAAACTACCTGCCCAAAATAAATTCTATGCCATTACCACTCTCACATGGACCCCACAGTTTGATGGAAAGAATGTGGAAAGCTTCATATTCAAGTGGGAGAAGCTCTGCAAGATGTGCAGCCTATCTGAACAAGAAATAGCTGAAGACTTCCCCTACTACTGCACCAATGATATTACCACTAAGCTTCTCAGACAAGGAGACATTCTCACTGACTGGGCCTTAATGAAGACCTACCAACAGACTAAGTATGGTAGACCCCAGATATACTATGGAATTGAAGACCTCAGACACTTTGGAAGGACTGGACTTTCCAAGCTACCACTTGAAGAGTTCATTCAGGAGTATCAAGATATGGCCAAGTCACTCCTAGAGTTCCAGGCTATAACTGAGTTTACCATGACACTTTACCTTGCACAAGGGCTTCCCCAGGACTTGGCAAGGAAAGTTGACTTACATGCAGCCAAGGATGACAAGTCTGGCATTCCTTGCTTTGCAGGGATGAAATGTGTTCTCCTAGAGGCTAGGCAAACTTCCACCTTTGTGAGACTCCTGACATCTAATCTGCCAGACCAGTCAACCAAGGAGCCAAGGAGTGCTGTTGCCAACAATCAGACCTACACTACTGACAGAATTGACCAACTTGCTGCACAGCTACAAAAGCTAGCCCTCAAGATTAATGGCTCAGCTGAGGTTGCTACTGAGGGCCAAAGACCTTTGCCCAGACACTGCGTCTGGTGTGACTTGACTCAGCATGCCAGACAAGAATGCTCAGAGCTTAGTCAGCTACTCAGAAGCAGTACAGTTTGATACTGTGTTGGACATATCTCTCCCTTGGACCTGTACACCACCACACCGCCATACTGCCATAATAGTGCCATCAAAGACTTGTAATGAGGCCAACAAAACACTGGCAAGCTTTTTGCCACATAAGGCAATTGGATGCACTGGCCAGTTAGATCCATTTAAAGTAGCTGTAGAGCACATCAAGACTGCAACAATGCCATGCAATTACTGCTTCAGCACCAATCAAACCCCATCAAGTTTTATAACATTGTTAAGCAGTAAAATTAGCTCAAAGCTGTTGTGATTCCATCATAGATTTGTTAAGAGGGTCACTAATTCTAAGCTGCTGGTATTTTGATGGTCTCCAAACAGGATCCTGACAGCTGATCTGGATTTGATCCACCTGCAGGACCAAGTTATTTTTCATAAGGGTTATGTGGCAGCCTTTAGATGGGATCATCATATGTATTTCTCACTGGGTCACTCAGATATTGCTTACATGTCTTAGAGATTTATGGTCAAGTTGCTACTTGTATTTTAGCCAAATGTTTTCACTAAAACATCAGGTACACAAAACTTGCAACTTTTCAGAGTTGTCCAAATAGCCCTAAGCCTTACACCTGTTGTGCATCAAAATTTCAAAACTTAGCCAATTTTACCAAGTTATAAAATCAAGTACTCAAATTAATTTTCCTAACCCAAACATGACTAATCCTTGTTATGGCTTATTTTATCACTTCTCTGAGTCTATTTTTAGCTGTTACTCCTCATCAGTTTTTAGATGGTCATTACATCCTCAACATGATCTGCTAAGCCTATCCAGGTGATTAGTCATCTGAAATCTATCCAACCACTTAGGAGTTGCCAAGACACTAACTGATTGATGATGCAATTTTCATTTAACTTCTGCAACTATCAACACCCATATTCATTTCATTTAATCCAGTCTCTTGATGCTTACTGACTCAACTGGATTGGCAAAGTATATATAAAGCTCACTGTACCTTCTGGTTCAGTGTGTGCCTCAACAATATTAAGATTGTGTCCCAGCAAAAAAGAAGAATTCAGCAATTCCATTCTAATTTCCACCCAAGCCTAGCATATTTAGCACTCTTAAGAACTCCAAGCCTAGCCTGTATAGCAAACCAACTCTGTTGCCTTTCTAGCTAAACCCAGCTATATACAATATCAATATTAGTCTAAAACCTCTGTGCAAAATTTCCACCACCTACTGGCAATTCTGAGATTCTGCACTTAATTGTCCCTTTGGTTCAGTCAAGCCATCTAAGAGCTATATTACACTTTTCTCTTGGATTCAACAGCATCCATTCTTTTGGGACCTTCCTGAACAAGTATTTATGTTTAACTTACCACAACTGCACAAGATGTTCTTAATTTTGTTTGAATAATAATAATGTGTGTGAGCTATGGAGTATACCCCCTGGATCTCACATATTTGACAGCAATACCATTCATGGTGCCCAGAAAAGCTGACTCACTTGTTGATAGCTGGGGTATATCCAATCTAGATAATATTGTGTACTTTGACATGATGGTCATCTAATAGTATCCTGCTGGACAGCATACCAAGTTCATCCAGCAATGGATATAGTTAGCTATCCAGGTAGGTCTGTAATGATGGCCCAGATATCAATGAGACTACCGTCAGACTTCAGTGATGATACCATAGGATTGTCTGCCAATTCAGGATGATGACAACTAGTGGCCAGCATGATATGCTGGCAGCATACTTGTTAAGTGAGAATCCATTAAGTGCCAAGTCAAAGGCATGGGCATAGATACCCTCCAAGTAGCCCCTACTTCATAGTTCTTTGTAGTGTCTGCCATTGAAAATATTGAAAATGCTGGTGCTTGACTAATACTGAATGTCATACTTTATGATGTCACAATATTTGTTGGACTGCATGAGCTTCTGTTGATGGGGTATAACTGAGATATATCCAGGGTGTGAACAATGCTTTCTTCCTCAAGAGGTGAAATCCTGACAAGTTGGACACCTTGCCATGATAACATCTTGTAATATGAATACCATGCAACTGTTAACACATGTTGTTATCAGGACAGTCTCTGGGTCATATGTTGCCAGCTGCATGATGGTTTTTGCTTGTACTAAGTACAGGGTAAGCAGGATCTTGCAATGACTTTGGTAAGAATTGGCAGTAAATCCTCAGAGCCTCCATTACTGATGTTGGTGGAAGTATACCATCTGTCTGGCCACAACATTGCATCATTCACTGGTAAATGAGCTACTGGGCTCACTTGGCTTCACAAAGTATCCTTGACATCTTTCTATGGATACTGTCTTATTGAATATATGGATTTTGCCAGGCTTGTGTGGGGTACTCTTGTCAGGGAATATAGGCTTGCAATCCATAAAGGAGCCTTCTTCTTCAGAGCTATTGCTGTATGTGTCATATACAGAAGGCAAAGGTGAGCCATAAGGCATCTCAATCTCACTTGACTCTGCTTGCACAAAGTAACATGTATGGCTGGGTGTCATTATAGAAGTATCAAGGCACTAGCAAGACATTACTGATGCAGTAGTGACTGATTAATGGTCAAATATGGCTTGTGTGGCAAAGCACCGGCCATGCTCCTTGTAGTATTTCTTATGTCATATGCATGCTTCATGACTGAGAGAATTGTTACAGTTGCCACATGGTTGCTTTTCCCTCCCTGACAGTGTTGAATCAAGTAGACTTATCCCTGGGGCAAACAGCTATGTTTCAGTGTTCCTACTGAGAATATTAATGTGGACTTTGCAGGCTCTCAGTCAAGGAGGTAAATGATAATCTCTGTGGAGCAGTAAGCTGACTATGATGCTCAGGCATATGAGAATATAGCAAATGCAGTACCTCCAGTGGAAGACCAGCAAATGACCCTCATAACATTACCACTACTAGTATAAGCAAATATGCTGTCAGCTTATACCAAAGCATTGATGAGTCAATCAGGTGCAGTGGCTAATAAGATAGTAGCAATGGCCCAGAGAAATCAGGAAATACTCTGGAGACAGCATGCGCAGGTATCAAATGTAGACCAATCAATATCTTAGGTAGAGAGAGCTGTATTTAGGCTGCAAAGAAGGAACTCAAGTAGCTCCATGTCACATTCCAGAACTGAGTCACTTCCCAATTTAATATCAGAGGAATACCATACAGTCTTTAAAGCACCACAACAGTGCCCAAAGATAAAGCCCAAGTAATGCCTATCACAGCATGTGAGGGAGAGACTGTGATCTTTATACCCCAGCCTGAAAATCAAAAGACATGCAAGATCCATAAAGTCAATGAGTGCAATCATGAAATGTGCATCATTTTTTAAGAGTCTGTAAGAAGTCTAGCATGGCCTCACCTTAAGGACAGCATACCAGGGGCATTATCTTGAATTCAAGCTAGCAAATGAATTTTGGGCCAGCATTGATATGCAATGAAGTATCTCAGAAATAGCAGACACTATCAAAGGAAGAAGAACAATGGTGCCATGGCTAAAAGCCAGTGGCATTCCTCAAAAGCTTGTCACAGCAGGGCTGAAAGCTTGAAACAAGTGTCAAAGTGATGTGGTAGCCCAAAGAGTGCCGCTAAGAAACTAACAGGCAGAAACAGAAGCTTCAGTGTGCTGTTTATCAAGGAAAGAAGTATAGTTCAATATAACAAGCACTCAGTCAAGGTATTAGTGAAGTGCTTGGCAGTGATACAAAGCTGCATCGCTTTCTACAGCCTGTCCCAAGCAGGGCTAAAAGCTCAAACAAGCAGCAAAGATACAACAGGTTGCCAGGAGAGTGCCAGTTAGGGACAAGCAGACCAATGCCTATGCATCAGTGAAGTATCTGTCAAGGAGGAAATGTAGTACAATACAAGAAGCACATGGTCAAAGTAGCAGTCAAAGACATGGCAGTGATAAAATTAAAGGTAAAGGGGAAAACATCTACCCAAGCCAGAGGCCAGGAAGCATAAGAAAAAAGTTGCAGTTATTACCAATTAATGCTGTCAGCCCACCACAGGCTGAATTCTGTAATAGCCAAGAAGAATTACCAGCAAGATAACATCTAATTTTACTTGAGTTGGATGTGCATCCAGTTTAGCTACTCTCCAGTGAGATAGATGAGCTTGCAGAGGAGGGCAACTTGTCTATAGAGCCTTCACATCTTCCATTGCAGATAGAGTGCAGATCCCACTGACAGATAAT
>MCFE01000548.1:0-59632 GCA_002104905.1 Basidiobolus meristosporus CBS 931.73 | reverse complement strand
TTCTTGTACGTTCTCTATTTTGTGAGAACTCAGCCAAAATTTTGCATCCAAGTTGTACATCAGAGACTTATGAGGTTCCAAATGGAGTAGTCCAAGGATCTGTACTAGGTCCCTTACTATTTGTGATATTCCTACACAACTTTCCTTTATTTCCAAAAGGCCCCTCACCAGACTCTCCCTATCCACTACTAACTCTCTATGCAGATGATATCAAGATTGCTACTCCTAATCCCATAGCAGACACTGCCATCATTGAGAAGTACTTGGCTGCCAACAACCTCTCACTCTCAATTTCCAAGACAGTCCCAATTGGGTGCACTACAACTATACAGAACACTAGCTTTCTGCCACAACAAACTGCAATATATCTAGGTCTGCCGTTTTGTCAACATGGGATTGACTCAAAGCTCCACCTGAATAATAGGATCCATCTTGCCCAACAGGCTCTCAAAAAGCTTCTGGTAGTAGTCACTCCAGACACTCCAATTCAAAAGATCCCTATACTTCTGAAGCAGTATGTACTGCCGGTACTTGAATTTGGTCTCCACATTATACCCCTAACCTCCAGAGAACTTCACCGCCTGGATAAATTTCTCCATCAGTGTATCAGATCCTTGGTACCTTATCTTCCAGTATCTCCCTATATCCATGCAACTAATGGAGTTTTTGGGTTCTACCCATACCAAATCCGAATGATCTATCTCCGTGCTTCCTTCCTAGTCAAACTTCAGAAATCACATAACCCCTCCATCAAACAATGGCTTCAATCTAACTCCTCCCTGAAATCTTCTTGCTGGCACACCCTGGTTGGCTCTGCTGTAGTAACAGAGCTTGCTTCAAAACTTCAAAAAGCTGAGAAACCAAGACTACTGGCTCAGGACCATCTAAGATCTATGTGGCAGAGCTACTTACAAGTCCACACACCTTTCCTACTACACCTAATTCCAGGCTGGGTTCCAGTCTTGGATTATATTGATCAGAAACATCTACAATTTGTACTTCCCCCAAAACCCCTGAATTTTATATTTACCTCTGATGAGCTTCACTTTATTGAAACAAACATTAGAGATGAAACAAAACATAAATTAGATTACTTATTAGAGAGGTTCTAGACCTCTTAATTGGCTTCTTTATTTGTACTTAGATTAGTTCTCAACTCAAATAAAGATTTCACCAACTTGGTGACTTTCCCTCCCCTAACCCTAACCCTAACCCTTCTCTTCTCCCTGCTAGTTTTCCTAACCCAGGAATAATCCATCCATCTACCCTTGTCCATCCATCTATAAATTCTGACTTCTGGAATTTTTGCTCCTTCCTTCTCTTCTTCCTGCTAATTTTCCCACCCACCCACCCCATCCTACCCTCTTCTTCTTATTTCTTATGCCTTCACTCCATTCCCTTCAGATTTCTTTCCTGGAGGAAAGGCTTGCACTTGTTGAAGCTGAAAATGCTCTACTCAAGAAGCAAGTTCACAAGCTGTTTTCTGCCTTCTCTGATCTGCAAGAATCAATTGTCCCTGTGCCAACTCTTCCTGCCAACAAGACTCCCCAAGAATTATCTGCTCCTGCTCACTCTTCCTACTCTGAAGCTGTCAAAAAGTCTGTTCCTGCTTCCTCAAGACATCCTGCTGCTCCTCCCAAGACTAAAAGAAAGTTTCCTTCTACTTCTGATCTGCCTCCTGCTACTGACTGGGCTGTCTGCTACTTTGCCAATGTTGAGTTCATTCCTATATCTGAGCATAGGATGTATCTCAAGCAACAAGGTTACAATTTATCCAAGATTGTTAACATGAGATTTATCAACAATCACACTCTGGAGGTAGTACTTGACAAAAGTATTGCCAAAGAGTTCTCTCAAAATGTCTCTGACCAGTTTTACTGGGAACCTACTGACCATGCCTTTAAAGAGTTTCCTGATTCTCCAGTTTACAAGACCTTCTCATTAGAGGAATCTCTGCTCTCAAGATTCACTTCACTTATCAATAACTCCCCTTCGCCTGCTGTTACCCACTTCTTAAAAGATTATTATATCTCTCAAGCTTATCTACTTCACTCCCCCATGAACCTGAACTCCAGTGTACTCTGGGATACTGCCTTAACTTTAGCTTAGATTTATTCATATTCAACTTAGTGTTTACCTTGGGAATCTTCTATTCCCAGCTGGCTTCTTTATTTGTAGTTAGACTTGTCTGAAATCAAATAAAGATTTCACCTACTTTGGTGACTTTCCCTCCCCTAACCCTATATCAACACCTGTTATCTTGCTTGGAGATCTCAACATTCCCCATCCTGAGAACAAGACTACTCTGACTGCAAGAATGAAGCCAAGGTCTACATTCCTACTGAACTTCCTGAGAGAAAGCCATCTGCTAGCACTAGGTGCTCAATCTGAGAAAAGATGTGTTGACTGGATCTGCCCTTCTGCTGCTGCCCTCTACTTTGTGAATGAAGTTAAGCAATTCTCTGGAGCTGAGCTAGGATCCTTGAGAGCCTCTGACCACCCAGCCTGGTCCCTTTCTATGCAACCAGTTGTGAAGAAGAAGCTGCCAAAACGTACTGTGCTCACCCACAAAGCTACCAAGAATCAGAAGAAAGACTTTGGGAACTACTTGAAGCTTGCCAGCTTGCTACTTTCTCTGCCAGATGATCTCAACTATGCATGGCTCTTTGTGAAGCATCTGATTCTTGTGTCTGCCTCCCTCTCACTGCCATGCAAGACTACTGCTGTTACCTCAAGAAAATGGGAATCCATTGTTTCAGCCCTGCAACAAACCTACCTGAGTTTCCCTAACCCAAAAACAGAGAAACTCCTCCTGACAGCCATACACCACTCCAAGGCAATTCACCACACTCTGCATACTCAGCTCTGGGATCATATTATGAGTTCTTTGCCTCTGCAATCTTCCAACTCTATAACAAGAACAGTATCAAGACTCTACAGGGCAATGAGGCCCTCTTCCAGGAAGTTACCCTCAACAGAACAGCTGGCTAACATCTTCTTCTCTACAAAGCAGTACTCAACTCCTGGCTTTCATCCTGACTTCAAGACTCTGCCCATCCCACTTGCACTTGATCAAAGGAGAATCCATAATGTGGTCAAGAGGCTTCCCAACTCTACTGCTCCAGGTGTGGACACAATCTCCTATGAGCTTTTGAAGACTAGTACCAAGGCCATGTCTGCACTTCTGCTTCCACTGTTTCAGCAATGCTCAGCCCAGCTTTCTACTCCTGAAGAATGGTCCTTTGCAAATGTTCTGCCACTGTACAAGGGTAAAGGAAAGCACCTGGATCCTAGCTCCTACAGGCCAATATCTCTGCTGCCCACCTGCAGAAAGGTGTTTGAGCTTCTGCTTGCTCAGGAGCTCTACTCTGACTCCCTCAAGTTTCATCCTGTGCAGTTTGGCTTTGTTCCTGGCCTCTCCTTGGAATATGCAGTCATACTTAGCCAAGATCACTCTCTCCAGTGCAAGTATCCCTCTATTCTGTTTGATACTACTAAGGCCTTTGATTCAGTTGACAGAAATCTGCTTTGGTCCAAGTTGCAATGCTTCTCCAGTACATCTCTCACCCTCCTTGTCAGGTCTCTGTTTCTGGATCCACAAGCAAGAATTCTTCACCCAAGTGAGCAATCAGCTGTGTTCTCAGTTCCTAATGGAGTGGTTCAAGGCTCTGTGCTTGGTCCTATACTGCTTGCCATCTTCCTGAATGACCTCCCAAGACTCTCAGCTGACTGCCTGGTTACTCTCTTTCCTGATGACATCAGAATATCCTCCTCCAATGTGCAACAAGACTCCCAGGCCATCCACCAGTATCTGCAGAAGAATAATCTCCAGCTTTCCATTGCAAAGACAGTACCTTTGGGCTCTCCCATCAGCTTGGAGAACTCCACTCTACCTGCTCAGGTTTCTGCTACATATCTTGGCTTTCCTTTCCTTCCTACTGGACTAGACTCTGGAGCACACCTGAAGAAGAGAATTATCCTGGCAAGACAAGCACTCCACAAGCTACTGGCTGTTACTCCTCCTACAACTTCAGCTCCCAGCTGCCTCCTTCTACTCAAGCAGTTTGTCTTCCCTGTCCTGGAATTTGGCTTACCACTTCTCTCTCTTACTTCTAGAGACTGCACTAAGCTGACAAGTTTGCAGTATGGTGCATTACCTCCTTGGTGCCTCATTTGCCTGAATGCCCCTACAGACATGCTATTCTTGGTGCTTTTGGGTTTATGCACTATAAGATACGACTTCTCTACCTTAGAACCAGATTATACCTCAGACTTCACAACTGCAACAACCCGCTGATAAAGGCCTGGAAGAGAACACACCACACAACACCTGGCTCCTGCTGGAGAACTATACTTGGAGATCCTGAAGTCAAGAAGTTTGCACACTATATTCTGCAGTCAGAAAAACCCAAGCTGGCCTACCTGAAGTACTTGACAGACCTTTGGCAGCAATATCTGCAGCAGCACACTCCCTTTATGATGAATATCAATCCTTATCACATTCCCCTCATTAATGTTGTTCACAAGTCATTCTTACCTCTCTTGCTACCCCCCTTTCCACTGAACAGTGTCTTGAGCACTGAAGAACTATCATCACTTCTTATTAACTTACCTACAAATTCCCCTCAGCTACACACTCTTGTATCAAAGCTACAACAGTAGCGCTGGCTTCTTTGTTTCAACTGAAATAAAGATTTCACCTGTTGGTGACTGTCTCCCCCCTAACCCTAGCCTTTACTATAACACCTACACCCTAGACACAAGTAAATGTAGCAAGTGGGTATCCTTAAAACCTGTTGGGGTGTGGTTACTGCACACTATGAAAGTGTGTTAAGGACTCATGTAAAACTATCATGATGAAAAATAAAAGCACTTTATTACCACATGGCTGATGATTGATAACTTCCGCTAGACACTAGTAAATGTAGCAAGTGGGTATCCTTAAAACCTGTTGGGGTATGGTTACCGTGCTGTAGTGGGGTGACAGTGACACCCACTGACAGATGTGCTCATTCCCTTATTTTCTACTTCCCTAGTATTTTTGTGATATTCCTACACAACTTTCCTTTATTTCCAAAAGGCCCCTCACCAGACTCTCCCTATCCACTACTTACTCTCTATGCAGATGATATCAAGATTGCTACTCCTAATCCCATAGCAGACACTGCCATCATTGAGAAGTACTTGGCTGCCAACAACCTCTCACTCTCAATTTCCAAGACAGTCCCAATTGGGTGCACTACAACTATACAGAACACTACCATTCTGCCACAACAAACTGCAATATATCTAGGTCTGCCATTTTGTCAACATGGGATTGACTCAAAGCTCCACCTGAATAATAGGATCCGTCTTGCCCAACAGGCTATCAAAAAGCTTCTGGTAGTAGTCACTCCAGACACTCCAATTCAAAAGATCCCTATACTTCTGAAGCAGTATATACTGCCAGTACTTGAATTTGGTCTCCACATTATACCCCTAACCTCTAGAGAACTTCACTGCCTGGATAAATTTCTCCATCAGTGTATCAGATCCTTGGTACCTTATCTTCCAGTATCTCCCTATATCCATGCAACTAATGGAGCCTTTGGGTTCTACCCATACCAAATCCAAATGGTCTATCTCTGTGCTTCCTTCCTAGTCAAACTTCAGAAATCACATAACCCCTCCATCAAACAATGGCTTAAATCTAACTCCTCCCTGAAATCTTCTTGCTGGCACACCCTGATTGGCTCTGCTGTAGTAACAGAGCTTGCTTCAAAACTTCAAAAAGCTGAGAAACCAAGACTACTGGCTCAGGACCATCTAAGATCTATGTGGCAGAGCTACTTACAAGTCCACACACCTTTCCTACTACACCTAATTCCAGGCTGGGTTCCAGTCTTGGATTATATTGATCAGAAACATCTACAATTTGTACTTCCCCCAAATCCCTTGAATTTCATATTTACCCCTGATGAGCTTTACTTTATTGAAATAAACATTAGAGATGAAACAAAACATAAATTAGATTACTTATTAGAGAGGTTCTAGACCTCTTAATTGGCTTCTTTATTTGTACTTAGATTAGTTCTTAACTCAAATAAAGATTTCACCAACTTGGTGACTTTCCCTCCCCTAAAAACCCAAGCTGGCCTACCTGAAGTACTTGACAGACCTTTGGCAGCAATATCTGCAGCAGCACACTCCCTTTATGATGAATATCAATCCTTATCACTTTCCCTCATTAATGTTGTTCACAAGTCATTCTTACCTCTCTTGCTACCCCCCTTCCCACTGAACAGTGTCTTGAGCACTGAAGAACTATCATCACTTCTTATTAACTTACCTACAAGTTCCCCTCAGCTACACACTCTTATATCAAAGCTACAACAGTAGCGCTGGCTTCTTTATTTCAACTGAAATAAAGATTTTACCTGTTGGTGACTGTCTCCCCCCTAAACCTAACCCTAATGAATAGTAACATTTATAAACTATAGCATCTTAGATAACACTTTGGCAACAAATTGATTATAAACACTTAGTAATTTCATACAAAGAGTGCTGGTGTTGTGCATCAACATTTAAAACTTGGCCAATTTCACACCATTAGAAAATCTAGTACCCTAAATGATTTTCCCTAATCCAAACATACTAATCCCTGTTATGGTTTATTTTATCACTTCTCAGAATCTATATTTAGCTGTCACACCTTATCAATTTTCATGTGGTCATTACATCCTCAACTGATCTGCTAAGCCTTTCCAAGTGATTAGTCATCTGAGATTTATCCAACCACTTAGCAGTTGCCAAGATATCAGCTGATTAATGAGGCAATTATTCATTTATCTTATGCACCTATCAACACCCCATCAGATTTCAATTAGTCCAGTCTCTTGGTGCTTACCAATGCAACTCAATCAGAAAAGTATAAATAAAGTTTACTGAACCTTTTGGTTTAGTGTGTGTCTCAACAAAATTAAGAATTCAACAAATCAATTCTAGTTTCTACCCAAGCTTAGCATATCTAGCACTCTCAAGAACACCAAGCCTAGCCTGCATAGCAAACCTACTCTGTTACCTTTATAGCCCAACTCAGCTATATATAAGACCAATATTAGACCAGAACCTCTCTGCTAATATTTCTGACACTCTTGACAATTCTAAGATTCTGCACTTAGTTGTCACTTGGGTTCAGTTAACTCATTCAAGAGTTTTATTACACTTTTCTCTTGGATGCAACAGTAGGGAAGCAAATAAGGGGCCAAAATATATTTATTTATGATGATGCATAAATGCAAAATGCAGAGTAAGGCATATGTGGTTAGAGTTTTTAGGCTTAGGTAGAGGAGTAGCAACCCTTGTGATCAAAACCAATGATGAAAGAAAAGTAATTCAAAGGGATTTGAATAGTATGGGAGAATTGTAGGGGATTGCATCCTCCAAGCACCCTGCATGTTTGACCTTTTCTGGTCCTGACTATAACACCTACACCCTATCAACCATTGGGCAAGGGGAAGGCTCTGATTGGCTAAAATTCTGGAAATGCTAATTAGTCAGACTTGTCTAGTAAATATGGCCAGTGACTGTCCAGAAATTCTACTCAGTTCCCCCAACCTACTGGCCATTTTGGCCACAATTCAACTATCAAAAATAGTCTACAAATCTTGGACAATCTTGCCTAAATTTCATGATGGGACTTGATTTATTTCTCACCTAAATATCAGGTACCCAGAACATGGGAAATTTTGAAGTTGTCCAAACAGCCCCAAACTTTGCACATTTGTTCTTGAGACCTTCCAAGATATATTCTATATAGCTTCCCTGCCTAGACCATGTAAGAGTAAAAATACCACTTTTACAATTAGTCAATCATTAAGCAACAATCATGTAGCCCACTTTTCTCCCAGTAAGTTCAAAGCTCTTATAACACTGACAACATATTGCACACTGCTGTGCATAGTTATTGGTAGCAAATGTGTAATTTTGTAGAGTCTTAGTAATTTCTGTGGCATCATTGCTTCAGTATAGCTAAACAATGCCTTAAAAGTTTTATCAGAAGCTTCCATAGTGGCCTAACAAGTATCAGACTTGGTATTTATCCTTCCAGTATAATGTACAACATATTCCAACATTGTTTCCAACACTGCTCAATAGACAGTGTTAAAACTGGCAATACTGAATTAGCAACAACCACATTCTAGCAGTTATCACCGAATGACTTACAAAATTTCATTCCTTTGTAGCATATACTTATATGATAAATAACCTTCAAGCACAACCTCTATGCGCGGATGTTGGTGCCGGGGAAATAGCTATCAGGCAAATGCATTATAGTGATTGAACAAGGCATCAATCCAGAAGCGTATCAGGTTAGGGTTAGGAATAGTTATCCGTATCAATGTTGTCAAACTCGCCACCAATCCCAATACTGAACGCTTTATTGGTCTCAGACTCTAGTATATTATATAGATTCTATTGGCTGTAAGCCTGATCCGACATAGAGTATATTATGCAAGCATCCATACCAACTTGATATTTTCAAATCCAGATGGAAAGCAGTATGAGCAGACGGCTCAAAGTCTACGTTAGTGCGCCAAGTCCGTATCAGCCCTCTGGGATGGTCGTACACTAGCAGGCGCACCCGTCGTATATAGGGTATTCCAAGCAGTGTAGCAATGGTAATCAAATTCATGCGGGATGCTTCGTATATTGAGTGGTTCAAGTAGCGCTCACGCGGGATGCTTCGTATATTGAGTGGTTCTAGTAGTGCTCACACGGGATGCTTTACTCCCAAGTAGAGGTCCCATGTATCTTTGGCATTCAGGTCTTGCTGGCTCGCACTCATAACAGCAGTTTGCAAATTGGACGATTCAAAGACCTGATCCCTTTTGTGCAGATAATAGGAATGCTCACTCTGCTTCATGATGAGCCACGCATTCGTGATCCCTGAAAGAAGTTAGTTGATACAAAAGACCAAGGAAAGACGTATTCACTTACACCCTATCCGCAGCAAATGTTCAACAGTGATGGCCGGAATCTTACTAAACATCAGAATGGAAAAGATGATATTCACAATGCATATCACCACTGGAAGGGCGAACCCATGCTTGATCAGCATGGCATACGCTTTGGAAGGGATGTAGTCGGATTGGGTCAAGATCTTCTTCATAAACATAAAGCTTAGAAACAGCACAATCACCGTTTCTGACACCAACAGCAGTAGCGACCATTTCGCGGCACTTTCTACGGTGCACACTCCAATTGACTCTCGGAACACTGTAGAAGAGCGAATTGTTTGCACCATACCGGCCAATCGAGCCAGTTGGCAAATTACGAATACAAAGCCAATGAACTTGGTGGATTTGTTGGCATAGTAGGCCTTGAGGAATAAGATCCAGTAGATCAACAGTAAGGCACAGTACGATATCACCTGATACAGGTAGAATTGGAAAAGACAATCATGCTTTCGATAGAACACTGCCACAAGGTCTACCACCACATTGATCAGGAGCAATGAGCTTTGAAAAAGGTTCAGCTTATATATCAGTAGAGTTTCGGATAACGCTATCTTGATAGATCGGTATGTTCCCTGAATCGCGATTGGGAATGCAAATGCTATGAGAATGGTGGTAAAATTGTTCTTGAAGATGAGATCCGCATCCAAGGCTTCGAATTCACCCATTGCTACAGGTAAACAAGTAATCTCCCCTCATAATCTCCCCTCAAACCCACCTTTATATCTGGCGTTTGATCCGGACCCTGCAAAAATTCTCACCGAAATCAGGTTCTATGGTTGAGTTTTACCTGCTACTTCCCCAAATAATCCGATGTTGGAAACCAACTACACACATCCACCGACCCCTTGCGGACCAATGGCCGTGCCTAGTGTGGATAAATTCACAATGTGCGCAGGCTTGGGAATTGCCATCCAGAGAAACAAGTCACGATGCGCATCTTCCCAGGCAAAGGTGGTCAATCTCTATGATTGGGAATCTGCGGATGAATCCTCTCAATCTCCCACTTTATCTTATCTTGTCTATGGTAGCACAACCGACACCGTTAAGCTATGACTGGGATAACATGGATAATCAGAATGATAGTAGTACTGACAATAATCCACAAACCTCATATGGAATTTATTTTATCAACATTTTGTACAAATAATTAAACTATGTATTGGAAAAGTCGAATCAGATCATCAAGATATAACCACCACGATACATCACTTGGTTTTCAATCTCCATCTGTTGTAGCGCAGCCTCGGCCTCTGTCTGGTCGAAGGGCTCCTCTAGCTCCTCGTTAAGATTGGGAAGCAACTCGTCAATAAGAAATGAGGTTGGGTCCTCAAAGCATCCGTTCCCGATGCATGTGTTCAGACGATCACGGAAGAGCTGAAGTCTACCAGCTGAAATGGAAGCGCCTGATTTGGAAGTGGATGGCATGCTAGGGATGGAACTGCTACTCTCTGCGTCATTTGAAAGCTTCATCATGGTTGGCTGAGATGGGGTCATGGAGGTTTCCATAGTGACGCTGCTTTCTTTTTGCTGTGGGCGGCGTGCCCTGGTAGATACGGTAGGACGGTTTTCCACCACCTTTCTTCTCTTGGTGGTATCTGGATTTGCGGCTGGCTTGTTGACTTTGCCGCGGAATATAGCGAATCGAAGTAAATCCTCTGCTACTCGAGCATCTACTTCCTCCACACGGGATGAAAGACGTGCTTTTGCGTGGGCGGTTGATAAACGGATCAGGGTTTCTAGAGTACGAGCAGTAATAGGTAAGGTACGAGCATTATCATCCTTCCCGTGTTGATCATCCATTCTCTTCAGGGTTTGTCTCAAATCGTAGTATACTTTGACGATATGGTCAGATGCAAGTGGAGTTAGAACTGGCTTGATTCTGGACTTTGCGTAGAACAAATATTTCTTCACAAAGGGAATGGACAACAGCTCCTCCTTGTCTTGGTTCTTCTTGTTACTCGCGTGCAGCAGCTTGTTGAATTTCTCAAAGATTGGGGTATCTCTTTGCTCGGCTTCTTCGGTCATCACATCAAGGTTCATGTCAAAGGTCTCATTGATGGGGGCGCCTTCCTCCAGCCCTCTGGGGACAAACTGATGCATTCTTAAGACGTGATCAGCGATCTGTCTATCACGCGACTCTTCACTTTTGTCCAGTACGATAAACAGTAAATCGAAACGGGAAAGAAGTGAATCAGGCAAGTTGACGTTTTCATGGACTGGAGCATTTTCGTCGTACTAATTGGTAGTGTTGGTCAGACAGGATCCAAGATGATCACGATTTTACTGTACTTACCGAACTGTATGCGGGATTGGCCGCGGCAATTACACTGCATCGGGCGTTCAACGAGGTATGAATACCGGCCTTGGAGATGGTTACGGTTTGTTGTTCCATTACTTCGTGAATAGCCACTCTGTCTACGTCGCTCATTTTGTCAAACTCATCAATGCAGACTACACCTCTATCTGCAAGCACCATGGCACCGGCCTCAAGTCTCCTTTCGCCGGTTTCCTTGTCAGTGGTCACTGCAGCAGTGAGACCAACGCCTGAAGATCCACGTCCGGTGGTAGCAATAGCAAGGGGAGCAATGTTCAGGACGAATCTCAAGATCTGAGACTTGGCAGTGGATGGGTCACCAACCATCATCATGTTGATGTCACCTCTAATGTGAGTTCCATTGGGGAGATTTTTCTCCATACCTCCCAACAGGAGAAGCAATACCGCTTGCTTGATATGGTCGTGGCCGAAGATCGACGGGGCCAATGAATGGCTAAGAAGCTCAAATACATCTTTTCTCTTGGCTATTTTGTTGATGTTACGGATGTCCGAATCAGTGATGGTAGGGTTGGCAATTCCTCCGCCAACTTTGGTGCCCAAAAGGTGAACGTTGTTTGCAAGAATGAGTGTTCTGTTGTAGAACAACTGGTTAGTGTATGCGCCTTCTAATGAGCCAATGGTCCCACTTACTTGAATGTTGACGAAGTTTGACCGGAGTTACGTGTCCCCATAGAGCGGTAGGTGCCCACGATTTGAACTCGATCGCCAGGCTTGACCTTATCAACGAGATCATCATCCAATATAACATCAACGGAACGAGGAAGCTGACCAGCAGGCGCACGTTCCGGCATTTCCTGGATGCTAATAGTTTGATGATCCCGATATTTACAGTATCCAAATTCTGTCACTAACGGATGGCCATTTTCATCTGTGGTTGGATAGGTTGATCCGGTGGGCACCTCGCCTCCGGGCATTGTGGCATCGCGGTAATCCTTTGCGTAGTAAAGACCGGTAGCCTCACAATAATGCACACTTCGAGCAACTTTTGGTCTGACCAACGAGCCTGATTACGTACCGATTAGTATTCATAGTAAATGGTTCTTACGAGATCTGATAGAATACTTACAACGAGTGACAATGCCTTCGATACACACCAGCTTCCCGAGATGGGCTGCACGAAGAGTTCTGGGGTTAACGTGATATTCACCAAAGCTTCCAGTTAACCCAACGTGATACACTTCGTCATCAAATACTTGGCTTCTTTTCTCTAGCTCTGATAGCTTTTTCACAACAGCAGTCAAGGCGCGGTCGAAGGCTAGTAAATATTCATTTGGTGACTCTAAAAGTCTAGTTTTGAAGTAGATTAGACAACGAACAGTGTGTAGCGGAAGAAGGTGTATTACCTGTCAGTATACTCTCTGTTGTACTCGCGCAAGTGGTCAACATTGACAATCAATCTAGTCTCTCCGACAGTAAGCATTTTGATGATGGTATTCTTATATTCATTATGGCCATACTGATTTGCAAGCGTTAAGGAAATAAGTTGGTTAAAAGTTATCATGCAAACGTCCACTCTATGGTGTGGCTAAAGGATACATCATTGTCTAAGAATTCGTTAAAAAAATTAACGTGCTCTTCGGTAGCTTCTTGAATAGGAATTGGCTGTGTGGCCATTGTCTACGGTCAGAAAAAATAAAGATATTCAAGTAAAGAGAGGAAGTCGAGATATTATACCATGAATGAATGATTTTTAAATTTCTCATTATTCGTAAACAAACAGACCGCCTTCGCCAATCAGAGATAACAACATCTTGGATGTTTTGTTATGATTTGGAATAACACAACTGTTGATGACATTAATCCAAGCATATCACGTGATTTAACCATGCTACTGAGAAGATCGTGCAGATTCATCGATTACCACAAACCAAACTTGTCCTCATGAAAGCAAACGAGGTTGGAATGAGTTTGGATTATGGCATCCAATAATTCTTATCAGAACGCATGCATATCACCCTACTCCAGTTAATACACTGCTAATTATATTGCTCAATTATAATCCTCTTCTAACACAGAGCTTGCAAGGCATGCATAATGGATGAAATTTAATCCCTAATCCACGGTCATTTTACCCCCAGCCAATCAAGAAATTGTGTACTTGGCCAGAGGGCCAATGGAAACAACTAGATAATGGGTGATCTAGGATGGTGATGTTGAGATTGGGATGGAGCATAATATAGGCCTAGGGGCAGTTTCATCTCCGTCAGAGTGTGCATGAGCTTAAGCATAAAGATCAATATTATGAAGCAAAAAGGCCAATAAAGTAATACGTGTACAATCCTCAATAATTATAGGCATTCAGACAAGGCGAACACGTGGTCACCTAATGCATGGTTAATATTCTCGCTCGTAAGCATTATATTTTGCTCGATTTCTGTCTTTGGATTGGACATCGTGGTGTTGGCGACGTCTGCCGATTTCTCGTGACTTTTCTTATACTGACGAATTAATGTGATTCTTATAAAGGAATGAGTGGTGGTGACTGTACTGTTTCTTGGGACTGCGTTCATTCCACAGGTCGATCCAATATGATTGGCTCCCTTTTTCAATTCACTCTTTTAATACTACAATTTTGTCTGATTTTTTTCTTTCAGAATTCCCTTTTTTCTCTGGTCACGCATCCAATTGATTAAGTTGGATGTGCATTTTCTTTGACTTTTTATTAGTGACTGTGAATGCTCTTTAGGTTATCATTAAATCCCATTTAACATAGTCCTCTCTAAACGTCAATTTAGTTACCTCAGTCTCCTTTCGCCTTTGAGGTCTACACACAAATACTCACTTCTTTGTTAAATTTGACAAATAAGTCCTTCTCCTTAGTAGCCGTACTGTTATATTTTCTTTAGATTTATGAGCGTCTCTTTTTCAAGCTTGCCTTCTTCTCCTTCTAATTTCAATAACGGTCTATCACATAATATGTCTGGAATCGTTGATTCCGCTGGTACAAATGTTCCAGCGGTATCGATTAATAACCAATCCGTTTTGGATCCAGCGCGTCCTCCTGAAGGTGTAGAGCCCAAGTGGCTCTCTTTCCTAACAGATTGGGTAAGTCAAGAAAGCTTTATCATGCGGTGCGATTACGTTCGCTATAACAAAGTACAATTTCATTTATTTCAGGCCTTGATGCAGCCGGATAATTGCTGTATATGTCTGGATACTGGCTCCAATGAAGGCAATGAGCTTCTATATTGCGCTTCGCCAACTTGCGATGTGTGTGTTCATGAAGGTAGCTTTTCCCAAGTTCGACCACTTATCGTATTCTTAATATCTGATAAATTTTCCTCAGAATGCTACGGGCTTGAAGGCGACTCCGTAAAAGAGATTCCTTGGTTTTGTGACAGATGTAAATCGCCAAATAGCCTAGAAATTGTAAGTTGGAGAAAATATGTTGAGATTCCGTTGGAAGTGCCTTCTAATATGTTTCCAGAAATGTAGTTTATGCCCGATCAAAGGTGGAGCAATGAAACCCACCAACCACAACGATGCCTGGGTTCATGTTGTATGTGCTTTGTGGTTTCCCGAGATAGACATTGCAGACTCGGATCACTTGCGAGGTATCAGTTTGAGCAGAGTAAAACAAGACCGATTCGGAAAAGTACTACTCAGTTTCTTTTATTTTACAGCTCACCAAAACTCATGTATATTTCCTTCCAGCAATGTTCTATTTGTACAAACCCCAATGATTCCAAACTGGGCGCTTGTCTTGTAAGTGCATAGGTAGTATGTATGGATTGGGATTTAAACTAACTTTCAATGTTATACAAACAGACCTGCGATTCTAACGGATGCGGGAAATTTTTCCACGCCACTTGTGCACAGGCCTGGGACCTATTAGAGGAAGTGGTCGATACATCAAAGCTTAACCCTGGACAGGAGCCATACTTTTCATTTTGTAAGGAGCACGGATTTCGAGCGGTTCCTCAGGTACGCGTCTTACTTGCTATTGTATTGCTTACAGTGATTTGCTAATACTGAACCAAGATGAATCCCTGGGCTGAATGGTCAAGAAGATTGAATGATTATGAGCAAACACATGGTAGTCCACCTCGAGGTTTGATCGCTTTGCCCATGACGGAACTATGCCGAATTAAACCCAAAGCACACAAGCCTAAAATACGGCGGGCCAAGGGGCAAGGCATTGAGGGGAGTAGATCTACTGAAACCTTGAATGGGCCAGGAATGTACGAGCGTGTTTCAACTCCAAACTCTGATTGTGGACCTCGACAAATCAACTCTCTGGATATGCTATTAGAGGCTTCAAAACATATGGTAATACGATAACTTCATACAGCAATGTAGACAACATGATTGATTTTATTGATTCGTAGGGTGGTTTATCATCCTCATCTCATGACAGTCGAAGGGTTGGATTGCTCGAGAAATTTGAGCACCAATATGCGCTTTTCCAGGAAGGTTGGTATATTCATGATCTTTCTTGATTTAAGCCTAAGACTCATTTTTCTTCCAACAGAACGCCAATACGCTATGCATTGCTTGGAACAAACTCATGGACGGCAATCAGATATGCTGCGATCCCTTCACGATTCAATACATCAGATGGATCGAGCAAAAACCCGGATTCAAAACAAATACGCTAGCCTTGAGCAAGAGAATCGAGGACTTAACATGCTTTTGAATGAGATACGTGATGCCTTGACTGCTTTATACGACACCGGAGGCTTAGAGGTACTGGAGTCCACTTTGGAGGATCTTCCTTCCATATCAGGGCATGGCCAGAACAAAGAGGATATCATTGAGAAGTTTTTGAAATTTAGCCCTGAGCTGCCCTCAATGACAACATTCATCAACAGGAACCCATCACGATGGTCTTTTTCCAGTCAAATTTCGTCAGCACTCAATTGCCGCGCGTGTAATCTACCAATTAATCCTCGAGTGGACGGGCAGTTGGCAACGTGCCGTACATGCCAAGCTCACTATCATCTGGGGTGTGAGAGCCATACTATGCTGCGGGTGGATGGGCCTGTATGGTCGTGTTTAGAATGTAGAGCAGAAAACATTGCTTTACATCCTACCAGGGCAAAGGAGCAGTTGTCAGGTTTTGGTCTTTTGCATGGTTCTGTAAGCCCACATCATAATCGCATCTTAACGGGCGAAGATCTAGAGTTCAAGAAACGTCCCCCCAGAAAGAGATCGTTGTCGTCACCACCAGCAAACTCTATCTCTTCGTCAAAGATGTACCAGAAGGCGGTTGAATACTCACCAGTCAAGCGTAATTCACCTGAACCCAACAGGCGCGCTAAATCCAAGAGAGCAAAGAAATCAGCCAAACCATCACAATCTCCGCTTGTTACAGCACTTATCAACCAAACCCTACTCAATCTTAGTCCAACAATGCCTCGTGCTGACCAGAAGCATAATCTGACCGTTCCCGAAGATTCTAAGCAGGATATTCTTTCAACTGATGATGAGCAGCCACCGAAGATTAAGCTTAGCCCAGACAGTGCAGTTGATAGTAACCAGAGTTCACCACGGCTAGGGGGCTCAAGCCACTCACCGTTACCTCGTGATCTTGGAAATCAGTCGACACCTCTTCGTAGTGATGCTGGAGAGCCTTCGGACAATGATATACCTGCAATATTGCTAGAGGCTGACAAACCAAAGCCCCATCGACAGCCTCCTAGATTCGAGGGTGACATGTAAGCTAGTATTTGTTTAGCCAACCTGGGTTGCTCCGTTTACTGACTATCACATCCCAAGCTACACACCTCTATGGGTTCGTGGAGTAGGTAAAGCGAAAGAAGGTCTATGTCCCCTATGTAAAGATCGGTGTCTGTGGTTGAAAATCAAGACTAGTGCATATTGGTACGTGCAGCATCAGACATTCTCTTGGTAGCAATCCATTGATATGCCCATCATTGCGAATGCAGGTATCATCTAAATTATCAACACGGGATTTCTTCAAATACTGGTCGGCCATTTGCGTCCCCAGTTGAAACACGAATCCACGCTGTAACGGGTCTGAAGGAAGCACTCTGTCATAAATGCGGACAATGGGTTGCTTACGAGTCACCCAGGAATTCGAAGTCAGGAAATCTGGAGGACGCCTACTGGTGGAGGCATGCTCAAAAGTGTCATCAATAATTTTGGATTTTTACTGTTGTTGGCAGAATTCTCCTTGATCCTCTTGTAATAGATAATAGCCACCAAACCACCACCAATTCACGACATAGACAAGCCACCTTATGTAATTCACCTCTATCGTTTTCATTTGATATGATCAGTATTTGTATTAACATTCACCTGAGCCATTTTATTTCAGTAAAATATGGATTTCCTCAACCTCCATTGCTGAATCTTATCCAGTTCGCCTCGGTCGTTTCCAGGCACTGTTCAGTTGACCACTCCTTCACACAGCACACCCTTTCCACAATCTCCTCCATGAAATCATCCAGCTCTCTTGGTGAGGCCAAGTCTGATTCGATTAGCAGGCAATCATCCGGCACTGCCTTGATTAGATCGGTCAGCCGTGTGCCTAGCCGTCCATTAATGGCCACTGAGAATGAGAAGTAGATGTTCAACGAGGCGGTTCGAAGTTTCAGAAGCGACCTCAGCATATCTACTGATCCACCGTAAGAATGAAAGCAAATGTTGAATGGTTGTGTTATGCGATCCGTTTCCATCTCACGCGTCTTTCTGGTCAGCATGTCCAGCATCTTTCCAAACGATTGAACGCAATGGAGACTGACTCCTCGTCCAAGCTCCATTGCCAAGTCCAATTGATATTCCAGGATCTCCACTTGATGTGTATATTGGCTTTGCACGGTAGTAGGTATTACGCCATGCCAATGGGTTGCTCCTGGTGGCAGGAGTCTGGCTGAACGATCTAAACCTACTTCGCCCACTAACGCTCTAGGATGGTCGAGCAGGATACGACGCAGTTGTCTGGACCATTCCTGGAAGCTCACAGGCTCAGGTAGGCAAGGAGCAATCGAGTCCACATCCGCCTGGTGTTTCGAGGTCAGGACTGCCTTGTAATGATTTGTTGGTGACCCACCCTCTCTCTGGTTTGGGGATTGATATAAATGTGCATACCACGGGTGAATACCTATATGATGAAGGCGAGCTCACTATCTGAGGAAGTTCTCTTCACCTCTCGTAATTTCAAAACTTACCAAAGCAAGGGACGACCTTTCCCTCCACATGGTTTGCCTTACAAATGCCCACTAGAGTTTGCACGACCCGCCAATCCTCCACCTTTGTTCCCATCACTGCGAGTCGAGAGGTTTTCAGTTGTGTTATGGCTTCAAGTCGAAGTACATCGTCTTGAGGGTGACAATGAGCGTCACAAACCTTTTTCCATTGTTCTGTTGAAAGAACCATTTCGCAAGGGCAACTTCTATATGGGCTCGAAACTATGTAGAGCTCAAGGGACGTGTTCCGAGTGTCTATGTCATATTGTCAGACAAATTCATGATAGCAGTTAATCAGGAATCGAAGTTGAACTTGATTAACTCGTCTAAATGTGGAATACCATGGTAGAGGGGATCAATTTTTGTCGCGATGAGGATTTCAAGGGAATCCTCCCAAATCCTTTTTATCCAGAGTTTAACCGGGCTCGAGGTTTTCTTTCTCCTTTTACGCCGTCTGCTCAAGTCACTAGTGTAGTAGCAAAATGGAGGTTGACATTCCCACAGGATCTTTACTTACTAATGGAACACACAGTAACGGGACTGTGGACACCTCGCTTACTCACATCACTGAGTTATCGAAGACATGCAAACAGCTGACGGAGCTTGGAGTAAGACTGTTAGAACAGAGGAAAATCGTGCAAGAAAAGCCAGAAGACCCAGCCGAGGTTAGAAACCGTTTAGCCTAAGTTTGGGCCAACCCGTACATTTCGTAAACTTTGACTCATTCGGACTCGATCTCGGGTCACCTTCCGTGTAGAAAGAGAAGCTGAACGCGTTTTACGAGGATGCATCCGCTTTGTTTGTTTCCCTGAAAGAGCTTAACAGAAGAGCGTATACGCACACTCGACAGATCAAAGCGTCGACCACCGATTCCAAGCAGGAATTGGACCGTCTAAACCTGGACTTGCAGAACCTGCGATACGAACGCCAACACCTGCAGCAGGAGATTTCAAAGTGCAAAGCTTTTGAGTACGTACCTCTCATGTTTCCCGTCGCGACCTCTGTACGTGCAGCTAGACTCACCCGGGTAAAGTTCTATTTACCAGGATTTGGAGTTGGTCCCGGAATCGGAGTTTCTGGAGAAAGCAAGCGGTGAGCTAACCGAACCCAAGGATTCCCACTTGAGGATGCTCAACCGACTGAAGTTCGAGCAACTGGAGCGTATAAGGTAGGGTGGGGCCGTGTTACCCCCCAATCCACCACCCCGTTGCTGAGTCTTTCGTTCTATGACAGGCTCGACGCGGAGAAGAAGGAGCTGATGGCGCTGAAATTAAAACTCATCAAATTGAACAAAGAGAAGAAGCTCGCCTTGGAGAAGATCGACCTGCAGTTGGATACGTTCGCCAAGGTAAGTGGTTTAAGATCGCAGCATCACGCTCACGCGTACCCGTATGCTCATGATCATCGTTTTTCCAGTCCTCCGCACCGCTCCAGGTTTCCTTGGGATTGCCCACCTCTTCGTTGAACAACTCTTAGACACATGCATTCGCAGGAGATGCATTCCTGGGCAAGAAACGGATCGATTCCTTTTGATGTAATATTCATGTCGTGCTCTAAACGACCCCCTTCCACTGCAATCATTTCGCTGGATGTCCCCCCCCTCTCATTTCCATGTTACCATTGAGCTAGTCGATGTTTCAGTGATTTTACTTAAGTATATGCAGACAAATCTACCTTGTTAATGGGACGGCACCGATGGAGTAAAGGAATAAATGAACAAAGAAAAAACGAAGTGGATTAAAGGGTGGAGTAGGTGCCGCGATGTTGTGTGGGCGAGTGTAGTGTACAGATACAGGGGAAAGCATCAGGCTTGGTTACGGCTACGGTCACGGTCACAGTCACAATTAATTGACCGCATTCCGCACGTAGAACAAGATATACGCTGATTTGGACTTGACTTTGGATTCGTCGCATGCCGACACCCTGCTGTCATCGAAATACTGCCATTGGTTACGGTAGCCATTCTTGATATGTGCCGTGTAGTGGCCGCCGTTGAGGCCTCCGGTGTGGTTTGAAACGCCATACAAGTCATAACGAGAGGAGGATCGACTAGCGGAAGGTAGCAGGTATTGGGACAGATCCAAATTTCGAAGGGGATAAGTGACCATGTTGTTCAGCTTATCTCGGAACGGTCCGTTGAAAGAGAACCGCTTGATGTGAATGAGCAGAACATCCGGAAGTTTCGCGATCGTAAGGCGTTTGGTCGCCTTGCGGTGCTCCTTACACTTGGAGCAGAACCAGGCATCGTCTCCGTCCAGAATTTCTTCGCGTACGAATTCGTCCAGGCATTGGTGAAGCGTAACTGTGTCGGCGTTTTTTGGAATCGGTAGAGAGAGATACATAAACGCATTGTATGTGGTGGATGTGTGCTGGCAATGGGTGCACTGCAAACGGGATCGGAATTGGCCTTGGAATAACCCGACGATAATGGAGGAGTTGCGCAGAAGATACTTTTCCCACGCTAGCGCCGAGGCCTCCTCTTCAGGTAGTCTCTCCAGGTATTCGTCGTCGTCTTCATCGGACGTGGCCGGCTTGGTCACTATCAGGTTCAGATCTTCATGAAGTCCATCCAGGAGAAACGCCAAGAATTCTTGCGCGTCCTGCTGCTCATTTCCCCGAAACTGCACTGCGAACCGACCGATCGCCTCGCGGAACGTCACCGGAGAGACGAAGTTGTACTGTTCGCTCCACATCACCCGGATTAAATTTCCGAATGCCTCTGCCAGCACGCCCCCTGTGCCGAGGAAGTTGGTTTTGTTGATGTGTCGCTTGTAGCTTCCATCGAGGAAGTATCTGGCCAGTGGGATTGTCCCGCTTAAACACTGAATAATGGAATTCATAAAGCATGTGTTTCCAAGGTTCTTCAGCCCTGTAGTACCGATGCGTACAGAGCCAAGTTCTTTAACCGAAGATTGGAAGACGGGTAGGTCTAAACGCATTTCCGATACTTGCTGAGGTATCAATGGTGTCATGACACTCGGCACTGGTGCTTCCGGTAGTAGCTTCCTAGGGTCAGGTGGACTACCAAACTCGTTACCCGTAGTAGTAAATCCATAGTATGGGTTGTCTAGAAAAGTGTTGCGTCTCTTGGTACCAGAAGCCCCATCCTGAACTTGCATTCCTACAGGTTCTGAAGGCTTCTGAGGCTGATATATATCTAAGGCGGTGGATGAGCCTGCGGTAACCTGCTGAATATCCGAGCTCGGTTGAATATAACCAAATGTTGAGCCAAAGCCTCCGTTGACCGTCCTGGAAGAATCGTAGGAAACCATGGATTGTGGAGCAGACGAAGCTCGTATTTGGAACTGTAGGACAAATAAAGAAAACGTTGGAGTTAGAAAAATGTTCGTCAAGATACTCCACAACAAAAAAAACCATACATAATCAATAACATTTCTGGCTATTACAGGCCTTGGAACAATTGCAGTGGACCCAAGCAACCTGGTTTAAGTGCACGGTTTAGTTTCATTGGAAATGAAGAGGTTAAGCTTTTGTGTGTACCTCGTGTTGATTTGGCGGTCATTAGAAATAGACCCAGTCCTGGACTTTTTTACAGTCTGTGGTGTGTGAGTAATACACCCGGAAGGACCAAAGGCATCCCACCAAGCGTCAAAACCACCAACCAAAAGAATAGGCCGGATCTTCGTCCTCTTGGTAAAATCGAAGTCGTAGAGCGCGTGGACTAATTTCTGCAAGGGATTTTCCAGCACATTCCCGTTGTGCAAAAGTGCTCTTTGGTCTAGTGCCCTGGAGCTCTGGTCGTAAATTACCACAAGGTCGAACTTATCTCGGTCTTGGAATAGATCTTGCTCGGATTGCGATGAGAGAACCAGCGCGGTTTCGATTTTCGAGGATGTGATTCTGGAAAAAAGGTTAATTCCGGTTGAAGTTGGAGGCACGAACCCTTTACTAACCCTTCCCGAAGAGTGAACGGCTCGATGTTGACGATATACTTGCCCCGAATATGGGCCTTCATGTACTCCGCCTTGGGCCGAACATCCAAAATTAGCAGTGACGGAACACCGTCCTTTTTTGTTAAATATTTGTGAAGCACGTCCGGAGTAATGGTCGTGGGATTCGGGGCAGAGAAGGATTTGGAATTTCTGGAGGGTGGGACTCCCTTATCCATTGGTCCAATTAAATTTCCTTGTATATCATTTACGGGTCTACCAGAGCCACATAATGATTGCGGTGGTTGGATGTGTGATAGCGAGATTGGGGAGTCTTTGTCATGGCTATTGTGGCCAGAGATTACATTTGTCTCTGAAACGCTACTCCGCGGATTCTGTAGACCAACTTTCTTGATGGTTGCTGGCTTGATTGTGAGGCTATTTTCAAGCTTGGTTTTGACCGATTCGAACACCGGAATAGCCTCAAATATTTTCTAGAATAGATATCGAGTGAGAACATAGCAGAGTGTCGTAGCGCACAAAAGATGCCCTACCTTCTTCAATTGAATATATGCTTCGCTTTTGGCGAACTTTGAGAATTCCTTGTGCTTTGGTATATAATCTATGACAATGCTGCATACTTCGAGGTTAGATACTTGCAAGTTTTCTGAAGAAAACTAGCTTCTATATACCTTGTAGATTTCAGAAAATAGATATAGGCAGCTTCAAGGTCGTCGGCATCATGTGCGAGTTTTGCCTATGAAAATAGAGAGTAGGTGTGTGAGTAATCTGCCTACTTGAAGAAAGACGAGCCGATGACCACAGATCTATAGGAACAAATATATATACCTGGTCGTACAGCTTGTTGGCTGAGACTATCCAGGACTTCAACGGGTATTTGGAGTCGAATTGTATTGTGGACTTTTTCCTCAACTCAGCTATATACGCTTTAGAGTGGGCGGAAATGGCGGTACTCATGGTCAACAGTAGTATAGAAAGAGGGAGGAGGTTGCTATATATGGTTTAGTGGAATTGGGAGGGAAATTTACAGATGAAAGCGGGACAGATGATTTACAATAGAGCGAGTTGGAGTTGAAGCGTGGTATAACTGTTACAAGGAGAATAAACAAATGTATCTTGACTTGGAAACGAGAAGAATCCACCAATTATCAGAGAAGCCGATGCATGCATTCTCCAAGAACATATATACATATTAAATTAACAATAGCATTCAATTCTAGTAAGGACGCTGAATAAAGATAGTCTCATTAACAGTATTCCATTTGTATCAGATGACCCAGAATGGGCAAGATCACGTTCGTCATTGATAAATAGCGGAATCCTATTTGTCTATGAGGCATTGTCCCATGTCGAGAATTGGCCAAATCATGAGAGACTTGCTTTTCCACTATTATAAATTGTCATGTGGGTGGCGACATGCGGAGCCAAACAGCAATCATCGGTGATGGCCACGAAATACCTGGTAGCCATGTGTAAACCATGATAGGAAAAAATACAAGTGCAAACAGTACAACTTTTCATTTATTAAACCAGTTTCAGAGTAGCTTATTGTAAGATTTTGTACTTCTCTTCCCGAGGCACGAAATTGATGACCAGTCGACCGTCGTTAGAGAGGGAGGCCAATATCCAAGGATCGGCGTTGCTCCAGACCGCTGAATAAACACTCTCTTCGTGATCCTCATAAGCAAAGACCAGAAGGTCTTGAGTGTTGCTAGAAACCAATCTAAGTCAGTGCACTCAACATCCATATACATAACCACTTACTATTCGTATGCGGCTGAATGCATACTGCTGGCCTCGTCGAACCGCGTGTTCGTTTCATTCAGCCTACTGCTCGAGATGGAGTCCACGCGTTCCAGATTGACCTGGCAGTCGGAGCTCGAGCTGAGAACCAGCTGATCATGGAATCTGTTGAAAGACACAGACCACACCCTGGTTGTGTGCTCTTTGATCAGAATTCGAACATCAAGCAACAAAGTGGCTCTATTTACCAATGCGTATGATTGCATATTTCCTTGATGTGGGCTTTGGTGTTGCGGATATCCCAGAATTTGACCTTACAATCATCTCCGCCAGTCGCTAGAATATGCTCACGTTTGGTGTTGAAATCGACGCATCGCACGTTGAGGGTATGTGCGCTCTTGATATTAAACGTGGGGCTTCTGTAGCGAGAATAATCATGATCAGCAGCTGGGATACAGTGGGTTTTTGCTGTTTCAAATCTCACTTTATGTTCCGCATATCCCAGCCTAACACACTGCCTTTCCTCCCTGTAACAATCTGTTGTTCGTGTGGGCTCCAAGTTGCACAATTGAACCTCCCCTCGTTTGAGACTCCGGTTGAGTCAATTATCTGACAATGATTATTAGATGTTCTACCAAATTGCATGTGATTGAAGATGCTCACTTTGGCGCCACTATAACCCGACTCCAACGACCACTGATGAAGACCTTGTTCATGCAAAGAAACCACTTTGGAGTGATCCCCAGTAGGATTCCAAAGCACCCTAGATAGATATCTCAGTCCCTATACAGTCCAATCTCTCCTCCTGACTCCTGCTTACTTTTTCATATACCCCAATGAGCGGTCATCTTGAAGGGTAACAAGCTCCTTCAAGGGCAAATCCTGGGCTTCGGCGGCGCTAGTATTTAATACGTTCGTGTTGTCCATTCGCCAGAGAGTTCCTGCAAATTGTTGCTGGTTGTCCTTGACTGACGGCAGAGGGTGAATATCGTGGACGAAGTCAATCAAACCAAACTCTCCTTACTTTGCCCGTAAACCGAGAAAAAGAGTTGCTCATCGCTGGGGCATGTTTCTAAAGACCAAATCTCTGGTGGATGGCGATAGATTAGGCTCCTTACTTCCATTTCTTCTTCATCAAAATCGACCAAATGGATCTTCCTGGGTCGTAATATTTTACACGGTTGATTTTTAAGTGAGCGTAGACAATGAATCGGGAATTACCTCATTGCTCTCTTTCAGCTTTCTTGTACCAGCTAGGAATTTATTTCGCAGCGAGCTTCCCTTTACAGAAGTAAGACACCTTGCCTGAAGTAAGTTTTAGTATGAATGGCATCTCGGATGAAGGAAGTAGGGTTGTTTGAATACATTATGCCTTAAACCGTATACCACCGACTTGTCCGAAATATCCATTGGAAAGTTGGAAGATGGGCAGGGTGGAGCTTTTGGTGACAGCTATTTGGCTGGTTACGTCGTTCTGATATAGGTTGCATTATGTGCCCAGCCGTACTAAATTTAAAATCAAGAATTTTCTGCGCTTGATTAAGCGCCATGATACGCGATTTCCATGCAAATATCACTTGCTTTCACACATGTTCACTTCACATTCCCAATTGAAACGGCGCACTGGCCCGAACAGTCTGAACAGATTCGAATATTTACAGGAGCTAGTGACAGAATACCAGGACACTGATGATGCGGGTACTGTTATGAACAAACGTGGACCATCAATCAGTCGATACCAACACTTGTACGTTTTATAGAAGCGAAGTACCAGGTTCTAGCGAATCTGGGTAATTTCGCGTACGATCCAATTAACTACACGTGGCTACTTCAACTAAATGTAGTTGATCTGTTTCTTGGTAGGGTATTTGTGGCTTGATACCTTGTGTCATTACGGTGTTAATAGAGAACGATTGCTTTCGCAGACGGTTTGGAAGAAGAGGATGAGAAAATCAAAGAGTTTTCCATCGGTGGCCTATGTAACTTATGCTTGGGTAAGCGTAGTATCCGATTACCAAAAGATCCTCCCCAAATAGAATCCTGTCTTGACCTCCCTCTCTTAGATTCACGCATTCGCCAGCTCATTCAAGAGAATGAGGGCATACCACTAATCATCAACTGCTTATCGAGTGGAAATGTGGAAACAGTCATGTCCAGCATCACAACCTTGATGTTTCTCACTACGGCAGAAACAGCAAAAGGTACTGACAATTCTCCCTAATATGCCTGTATCTAATCCCGTACTAATCCTCGATAGTAATATTAACCGAGTCTATGAGAACCTCGATGAAGTTACTATCCAGCTCATCCAATGTGTGTTTGGCGAACCTGGCCAAAGTTTTCCTACAGGACTACTTTGAGAACCCCAAGCTGAACGTCCCTTGAATCATACTTTGGAATACAGATGACAAAAGAATTGTACACATCAAGTCAGCTTGGTATCCTTGGAAAGAACAACTTGCGACAGCATTCTAATCGTAATGAGTGGGTTTATTGCATCCGAAGTAGTATTCAGAACAGCTATTTCTCTAGATTTAATATTTTGCCACAAACATGCTCTATTTCGACTTTCGCCTCGTCTAGACGCTTGGGCTGGTCATAGTAAACACGAGGAATTGTACTGTTTTTGAGCGTATTTTGGATCAACTTGTAGATATCCTTTATGCATGGCTGACACAGGGTTTTCTTTTTTTCCTCCGTGGGCTCTACCCCCTTTTTTCTTTGGAGTTTAGTTAATTCGAATTCCTTGAGCTTTCGAATACAATATCCCTTCCCATCGGGAGAACAGAATAGCTTTGCATGCTCGGCCACGGACCATGAAGCGAATACAAGATCCTTGCTATTGCCGCCCGATCTTTTGGTGTCACACTTGGCAGCAACCGATTTGGCTGCTTTCACTGTTTGGTCGAGACATCCGGTTGAGCAGACCTTGGTGAGAGGAGAGAAAAAGAGCCCCGTGTGCTTGTAACATTCCACAAGGGCCGGGTTCTCTTTCTCGGCCTGCTTGATTGCGTGTAGGCATGGGACATTTTTTTCGAATCTGCCGGCAAACAGACTTCCCGGCCTCTCCTTTTCTGGCAACTCGCTGTATGGGATTTTCTAGAGTGGTGGGGATCGTTAGGTATTGGTCGAGGACCGACCATATTAACTTGATGACCATCAATATCGAGCTACCTTCGGATCCTCTTTCGGGGGTGAGTTCTTACTACCAGTATTTTCACCTGGTTTGGCCAACATTGGATCTACTTTCGGGGCGGAACCCTTACTACCAGCATCATCTGGTTTGGCCAACTTTGGATCTACTTTCTGGGCGGGGTTCTTACTACCAGTATTTTCACTCGGTTTGGCCAACTTTAGATCTGCTTTCTGAGCGGGGTTCTTACTACCAGCATCTTCGCTTGGTTTGGCCAACTTTGGATCTACCTTCTGGGCGGGGTTCTTATTACCAGCATTTTCAATTGGTTTGGCCAATTCTCCACTGACCGTCACGGCCAAAAGACAAATAAGTATCGACTCGTATCGGACTTTCATGATTTCGCGTGATATCGGTCAGAAAGAGAGAAGAGACAAAAGGTCCAAACCCGAACTAGTACATTTTATATGGGTCGTTGTGTGCTATGATCATAAATCCCTCAAGTGTCAGTGTCATCCAAGAATGCTGTTCAAACGTGTTTCAGATCTGTGACATGATTTGCATTGCTCTTTTCAGGAACAAAACAAAATCTCAGTGGCTGAAATCGAGGATATATATCAGGTAAGCCCAGCCGCTTCGTTCCAGTGGATGTTTCTGTGACTAAACTATATATGTGCGACTGCTAAAAAAAGATGATATGATGCTCTGTCAGATAAGCCGTATTTGGTTTAGCGATCAGGAACAAGAGTCGATTATTGTAACCCGAGAGAATTAAGCTTATATGGAGTATGAATGACCAAGGACCGCCTTCAGCGAAGAATCTTGACAACACTGTTCGCAAAGAAAAGCAACATTTGACTGGCGCTCGCACTAACCAACTCATACCTCCTCTACTTCCTATGGCTCAATGTTCCGTAGACTACACAGATCAGATGCGAGCTTGCACGCAATATTTTTGTGTTGCACTTATCCTGAAAGAGCCGATTGGTCAAAGGAACAACCTACTTCCCACTGATAATAATTAACGAAATCAGAAAGAGCGTCGGATGCAAATCTCATTTTCCTAAAATGACCATTCGAGGTTTCCCGGTTAATTATTAAGCATGAATCAGTCACTATTTTCCTAGCTTATACAATAGATATCCCGGGCTATCTTAAACAGGTGGCCTCGATCTGTCAAGATACAACAACATTGTGAAAGAGTGAGAAATTAAAGTTCGCATAACAACGAACCGTTGGCTGCTTGTACCAATACGTAAACGGCAAGTGTGCCCATCTCCTAAAATACACTGCCCACTACTTTACCGAGCTAATCTTATAGCAGGATGATTTCGCTAGAAATTCTGGGAAAGTTTAGGAAGATGATAAGACCAACCAGTTTCACCACTAATCTTTAACGGTCCACATGGCTCCTAAATTGGTTTATGGATGAATAAATTGCCAGGGAAGGTATTTAATGAACTGATCTGCCTTGGTTTGAGTCTTACCAACGTTACAAGCTTATACGTGATTCATCATTTTTTCACCGAATGGAAACTTACCACGGCTATATTGAGTCTGTCCATGATGCCTTACTAATCTTTGAAGCGTGTCGTCTTGGGTACCTTAGTCGCGTTCAACGGCGATTGGCAGACAAGGAGCGACGAAACATCCGTTCTGGCTCGGTATTTATTTGGGAAGAAGGGGAATCTGGGATCCGTCGTTGGACTGATGGTTACATTTGGTCCCCCTCACGCGTGTTTGGGAGTTTTCTCACCTATCGAGAGCTAAAGACGCGACACAAAGGAAAAATCCCATCCCCAACTCTTTCCAATAGCGACAGTGATTCAGACGACAGGGCTCGGACAAATCAACATGACGACGCTATCAAAGAAAACGGGCTAGTAAAGCAATCAATGTCGGTTACCACAACTACGGGTCGAAAACTCCATTTGATATCTTACTACAACAAGGATCACGTAGCTTCTGGGCTTCTCAAGGTGCCTAGCTTCGACTCATCTCTTGCACACATCAAAATCCCCAAGGGCTTTTACCCCGACATCGCCCCTGATCTTTTTCGTGCGAACGAGCTGACTAATCCCTTCAAGGCACATAGCCCAGTACCGACCACTCCCACATTAATAGCGATGCCCGTGAATACATCAGCCTACCCCAGTCCTCAACAAGAATGTGCTCAGAGGTTTTTTAACCACGCCGGCAAACACAAGCCCAGCCGACCGCCAATGATCAAACTCGCCCCGCTTGTATTCAATAACTCGGCCCAAACTCCACCCTTGGCTTTGCCACTCCAGGATATTCGCTTAGATAGACTCCCATGTAGTGAAGATCACCGACAGCTAAGGGTCTTGGCCAACACATTCTCGCTGTAAGAATGAGATCCGTTATTGTAATTTTTTGGTGGACTTTTCCAACTCCTTTTAGTATCCACCTGTATATATATTTGAAAGGATCTCTATATAAGTATCAGATCAGTATGAATCATTAAATCACGCAATTCAATCTAGGGACATAAGAATCTTGTTTAAATCTTGTTTAAATCTTGTATTGAGTGATTGTGCCATAATTGGCAAATGTCTTGATCCTTTTGCCAGTTCCATTTGTTTTTCCGGTAATCTGGAAAAAGCATTCCCGCTAAGGTTTTAGCTTCTTGCCCGCTTCAAGGATAACTAGTCGCCCCACCAATCATGCTTAGCTTATCCAAGTATGATTAACTTTGCACACTGATGAAAAATATCGAGAATGGTATGAACGCTAGCTTTTTTTTCAGCCTCTGCATCATCTCTTTAGCTTGGGTGACCAGTGTAACTTTGCAAATCATATGTCGCTGTTACGTTTGGCTTTTCAAAAGGCTCCACCCTGCCAAGCTGCTCCTGGGGCCAGTTGGCCGATATTGTTTACCGGTATGGAAGTCTTTCATGTTTAGTTCCTTTTGTTCGGGAAAGTGGGTGGCTCCTTTTTGGGAGGCTTATAAAGTTGACACGAAGGAGTATTGCAAACTGTGTGAGACATTCACTTGTAGGAACGTGAAAACAGTTCTTCCGATCGGAGTTTTCGTTCTGAGTTGACCCCTCACAGTTTACCCGCTTGTGCACAATTCATTGACCTACGTGTATTTTGCTTCAGTATGTACCGATTTAGGTGATATTGGGTTCGAAGGAGAGGTGCCCATCGAGGTGAATGTTGTTCTTCGAAAGTACTCCGAAAATCCCACTTCTCCTGGGTCAGTACTGCTCGAAAAATCCCTGACCTTGGAGCCTTATTATAATGCCTATCAGGGTTGGAAAGTGGACTTGACGGTACCCGATAATTTGAAGGGATCACTATCAGCGGAACTGCAAGTTGCTATCGAACCCAAAGGAGAGCTTGATGGGATTCTTGGTTGCTCCCGTAGAGTCGGCGAGTACCTGGTGCTTCCTGTTTACTCTAAGCCCATCAATATTGTAACTCAGACTCCCAAATCCTCCAAACGCCAAGACAGGTGCGAACGTATTTGCAGACTCCCCCTGAAAAATGAGGAAAAATCGCTCGACATTATCATTACTGAAGCCTGTCAGGATAAACAAACTCTGGGCACAAGACTCTGGGATGCAGCGATTGTCATGAGCGAGTACCTCACAGTACTCTCAGGATACATCGAGTCAACTGATCGAAACACATTCACAAACGTCACTACAGGAGAACTACCGGCTACTCCATATGAAGAGATTCTATCAAATATGGATCTGGGAAACATGGAAGACTGGCAGCAACTCAGATCAACCACACCCACCATCAATGTGGCAGCAACACAATGGCTTATCAATTCGCTGAATTTAAACAAGAAAAAAAGCCACTTGAATGTGATAGAACTAGGCTGTGGATGCGGATTGGTTGGTTTATCGCTATCGCGGATATTAGAGCATCGGCGTATTCACAAGGCACAAATCCTGTTGACCGATCTCTCCGAAGTGCTTCCAGTCCTGGAGTGTAACGTTCGGAGGACCCAGGGGTTCCTGAGCCTCACCAATAATTCAGGGGATTCTCCGCCACAAAAAAAGTCCAGATTAAGCAAAAGCATCAGCGTCGGAATGGGCGAGCTTTCATGGGGCGAGGAGGTGATCACACAGACATTATCTTTGTGGAAAACTGCGCAGTGGACTGGTGGCAATACGTCCGAGCTGCCTACGGTCGACCTTGTCCTGGCCGCTGACGTAGCGTACAACAGCTCCAGCCACTCTCTACTGCTGGAAACGATGAGTACCTTGGCTCAATCACGGAAAACCGCCATCCTCATCGGATTCAAACCTCGTGTTCCCGAGATGGAGAAGCAATTTTTTGCCCGCGCTCAGGAGAAATTCCATAGGACACTACTTTACTCCCACCTTGGTCTACATGTGTTTATGTTTCAACTCAAGGAATAAACCCATCGCCCATGCTATCACCCATTCCAGTGCTCTATACAATGGTGCACTCACCCATTCCAATGCTAGATAAAATGCTGCTATTGCCCATAATTATAATCTTAATTCTAAATCAGGACCAATTGATTACCCCTTTTGTTGGGTTACTCACCGAATCATATGAATCCCTGTGATTATTTCAAGTTACTGAACGTGGTGGTGGCCATTGATAGGCCAAAATATCGCGTGTAATACCCAATGTAGGATAATCAATAAAAAGAACTTCTTGGCTAATATGGAGGCACTGGTGCTATCCTCGAGTAATATTCGTCCAAAACAACTGGCCCAATTACCATTCCCTCCAGCAGTGGATTTAAAATTCTTTTAAGTTGCCAAGAAGTAAAACTGGTTGTTGCTCTCCTGTATCCCCTCTTTCTCCCTTTCTAATGTGGAACCCTGAGCGTCCTTTTGGTATTTCTTTCGAGCCGCTGTTCGAAAAGCTGTACAAGGCAGTCACCGGCCAAACCGCTTCTGAGTTCCGTTTCATCGAAGGTGTAACTCCCCTTTCAACTCCGACCGAAGTTTTCGTCTCATGCATCCTCTACTTGGCCATCATTTTTGGCGGCCAATACCTCTTGAAAAATAGAAAGCCATTCAAGCTTGACTTCCTCTTCAAAGTTCACAACATCTTCCTGACCCTTGTGTCCCTCGGTCTATTGGTCCTTATTCTAGAGAACATCATTCCTATTTATGCTCGTGGTGGACTTCTCTATGCTATTTGCGACCGTAACGCTTGGACTCAACGCCTGGAGCTTCTGTATTATCTGAATTATCTGGTGAAGTACTACGAGCTTATTGATACCCTCTTCCTGGTCTTGAAGAAGAAGAAGCTTGGTAAGTGTGCCTCGCCAACGTATCTTGATGAACAAGTGCTAATCCATTTGCAGAATTCTTGCATTATTACCACCACAGCTTGACAATGGTTCTCTGCTACAGCCAGTTGATGGGCAACACCTCAGTCGTACGTATTGTCTCGAAATTGGCAATGTCCCAGCTCCATTGTACTAACTCGCCTCCTTTGTAGTCCTGGGTTCCCATCACCTTGAACCTCATTGTTCACGTCCTCATGTATTATTACTACTACAGGGCCACCTCTGGCGCCCGCATCTGGTGGAAGAAGTACCTTACCACACTCCAGATTACTCAATTTGTTCTTGATCTTGGTTTTGTTTACTTCTGTACTTATACTTACTTCGCGTTTAATCATTTCCCATACATGCCTAACATGGGTACTTGCTCCGGAACCATCGGGGCTGCATTATTTGGATGTGCTCTTCTTTCCTCCTACCTTGTGCTCTTCATCAGCTTCTTTAGAAAGACTTACAAGAAGCCTGCTGCCAAGGCTAAGAAGAACTAATCTGTGTTATCGTTAGAGTACTCTACTGATTTAAACTAATAATTTGTTGATGTTTCTTCCTTACCCCTGCATATGGTTATTTCCAGATCAATATATAAACTTGATTGATTCTTACCACCATTTCGTTCATGCTTAGTGATTTCATTCAGTGAGCTGATTGTCACGTCACAAGGATTCAGTCCCAATCGTAGGGAGCGCTTGTGGCAGCACGTGAGCCGGTGTTCAGCATGAAGTGAATATAAGAAAGGTATGGGGATTGGGCCAACATGAACAGCCATGCAACCTGATATCACCTCGTCTCGAAAGGGTTCTTCCCCTGGTCGATACTCTTTCCGCTTTCTGCTAATCCAATCTGCACGTGGTCTATACGCCTCTTCTGGCGGCTACAAAGCAAATCTACATTTGGCCGAAGGGCTGATCGAGTCTGGCCATACAGTCAAAATGATAGCTAACGTATGGCCCTCGGATCTGGACGAATTCACCTACACGACTGAGATTCTTGTTTTGGACGAGTCGAGAAGTGCCTCTACTTCGCTAAAAGTCTATCGGTTCTCCTTCAAAAACATGGAAGTGGTCGCTTTCGACCAGGAGGACTGCGAGAGAGTGTTCACGCCGGAGTTCAAGAAACACCGGACCAGCTGGATAGGGGTAATTTTCCTTTCATAGGACTTAGAACGAGGTGCACAGCCTGATCATGACCTTCTGTTTAGAATGAGGAGCGGTTCACGGAGATGGAGACGTATCAGGGATTCGTTCGGAGCGAGTTTACTCAATTCAAGGCCACCCACGTCATTTTCAACGAGTCCATCTCCCTAAAGATCTTCTCCGAGGTCACCTCTACCGTGAAAGTGTTCATCTGCCATGCTTGCGAGCATCTATCATTCGGACCGTTTGCTGGCTTCCCGAACTTCGGTACCTCCAAGTCGGAGGTTGAAACTCAGCGTCTGAAGATGGTGGATGGCTTATGGGTGGTTAGCAAGTCTTTGAAAGAGTACATTGCAGAGCATAGTGGGATAGATGCTACATACATGCCAATCCACCCTCTGACATTTGGCCCTCGGCCTTTCCGAACATACGACAATTTCAAGCATGGTTATGTGACTGCCATCAACCCAGGCCCCGTCAAAGGGTTCCACATATTTCGAGATGTAGCAAAGAGGCTTCCTGATGTGTCATTTGGTGCTGTCAAGTCATGGAACCTGCTGCCAGGCCAGATTGAAATTCTCAGAGCCCAGGAGAACATCAGGTAAATATAGAGCACCGGGTGTTCATTCGGACCCGACTAAGCTTTGCATAGCATCCTAGAGACATTCAGGGATATGGAGGAGCTCTGGGGATTAACCAAAATTCTCCTAGTCCCCTCGGTATGGCGTGAAGCGTTCGGGCTGATAGTGGTGGAGGCGATGCTTCGAGGGATTCCTGTTTTAGCAAGTAATGTTGGTGGTTTACCGGAGGCCAAATGTGGTGTCACCAAAGGGCTGATCCCTGTCAATATGCTGACTGGAGAATGGTCCACTGACCCCGAGTACATCAGGAACTGGGGAGTGTATTTGGTCCCTGAGCAGGATGTTGATCCTTGGGTGGCTGCAATAACTGAGCTAATCAACGATCCCAAAAAGTATGCTGAGATGTGCAAAGAAGGAATCGAGGCAGCCCACCAATACCTCGACAGCATAGATGTGGGAGTGTACGAGGAATGGCTGACTGAACTCTATCTCAAAAACCAAGGGCATTCTCGGTGATCTAAACAAGTGTAGGCACACTACATGTAGACATTTATTTATTATTCTAAACAAGCGTAGTAAACTATTCATCATCGTCCTCATCATCCTCGTCACTATCCTCATCTGCCTCTTCCAACCATGTGATGAAAGGAGTAGCCTAGTAGAGTATCAACCAGAGAATTAACCGAATGTTCAGCAGCGCAGGAGGAATTCAGTTTCACTTACCATCTGTCTCAATTTCTTCTCTTGCTCGTTCATATCGTCGGTATCGAGATTGTACCACTCAATGACCGAATCTTCCTCCACCAAGTCGAATTGATAGAAGAAGCGTAGGGCGAACAAAAAGAGCTTAGAATGAGGCTCACTATCGGCGCAGAATTCCTGTAAGAGAAGCACATGAATAAACACTCAGAATTACACGCACACAACTCCGTGTTGTCTACCTGTAGAGTAACCAAAGCATCAATTTGGTCGTCCTCAGAGTGAATACTCTTCTTGATCAATGGACTCCAACGGGCGAGAAGCTGATGGTGGATTTGTCGATAGGTTAGCAGCAGTCAAGAGAGTACCTTTAGAGAACTTTGCACTGTACCTGTTTCAGACTTTCTTGGAATTTGTTCAAGTCGACTTGCTTGAGCACTGCAGGAATGAGGACGCTTCTAACATCGTGGAAGCTGGCATCGTAGGCCATTCTGAGGGTATTCAGTTCTAAAGAAGCAATATCGACACTCAAAGAATCAGCGAAAGCACGCTCGAGTGTCTGGATAGCTTCTCTATTGAAATCGTCATCCTGAGGCTCATCAAGCGAAGAGACATCAGAAGCCTCGGATTCGGCATCTGAGGCAGCAGATTCCTCATCTGACAGATAGATGTTGGCCAAGTCACGAGCTGTTATATGGAACGTTCAGTAAAATTGGATTCCCAGGCCAGGTGCAAATGAGTGCAAATGCATACCAAGGTCAGCAACTTCCACATTTCTGGGATCTTCATCTCCGTCGTCCCCAAGCTGATCAACCCAGACGTAACCTCTCCCAAGGGTACCAACAACGTTGGAATCGTATCCTAATGGAAATCACTGTTCAACACCACCAAGTTCACTAAAGTCAAGTCTATGTGCTTTACCTTGAGATTCTTCACCATCTTCCTCGTCACTATCGCCGAATTCGGATGTTCTTTTCTCCAGAGAAAGTTTGGTGAGTTCCTTGAGTGTGATCTGAGGGCCAACTTCAACCTTGATTCGCAAGTTAGGCACATTACTAAACACGCATCACTACGGTAACAGCTCTACCTTCTCAGCAAGTATACAGCCCTTCTCGACCGAAACGCCTTCGTGCAAAACTACGTTGTTGGCCAAGATGGATCGAACCACTTTGCAATTGGCATTGATAACGACGCCGTCCCAAAGGTATGCACCATCAATGACCACGTTTGGACCTTTGACCGGATGTGAGAAGTGGCTCAGACAAGGCGCGAACTTAGTAACATACCGATGCGACAGTTGCGTCCAATAACGCAGTTGGAGATCTTGGCATTCTCGGCAATCTCTGTTCCAGACCCAATGGCAACCTTCTCACCAAGGGTGCATGATCTTCGTTCCAGGACCCAGTTAAACGAACATCCACCTGTAACACTAGCAGCATAAAGCGCCTACCTAGCAAGCACGACGTTATCTTCTTTATAGATGTGTCCTCTACTGTATTTATAGCTTTGGCCTTCGAGGATGTTGGCCTCCAAGACCATGGGGTATGTCCATCTAGAGAGAATATCTTTGCTGTATAAGAAAGATAAGTACCTCTGCTTTGGAGTAATGGGATGCTCACTAGACTCGACCAATTACCTCACAACTTCGTAAAGCTGGCTGTTGCATACTCTGGCAGCATATTCATCCTGAATGATGTTGCAGTAAATGGTTTTGCCGAGGATATCTGATGTCAAAATCCCGTGGACAAAGTCTCTTCTCATGCTTTGGTAATCAAAGTTCTCGGTGAATAGAGCGGGGACCTTTGAGGTGAAGGTGGTCAGATTTGAGGAAGGATCGAGAGATTTGAAGCACTCCAGGTTACCTCGACTGAGCAGATGTCAATTTGACAATCTATGAGATCGTTGCGAATCTGAATCTCTGGATGCTTCTCGAAGATCTCAGTGTCGAAAGCAAATCTCTTCTTTCGGGGATAAGCCTCCACCGATTCATAGTACACACACTCCTCAGACTTGGAGTCGAGAACAAATACTCCGTCCTCACCCTTCGCTCTATAGGTTGAATAGGCTTGAGTACTACTGCCAGTATAGAGAGCAACTACCATAAATGGATCCAAACCTAGCTGGATGAAGTGGGCTTGCCTGTCTTACGACCTAAGAGACGCTTGAGATTAGTACTGGTGCGAAACTGTAAGACTTCACCAAAGCTCAAATACCATCGTCATAATAGCGTTTTTGTCAGCTTGGCGAATCTCCCTGGTGAAAATATGCATACATTAAAATATTGTGGTAGTAACCGAACACGGTTTCTGTTACCTATGCTTCTCCAATGCCTTGGTAAGATCGATGTTGAAAACTACGTCTCCGTTGACCAGGATGAAATCGTTCTTGACGATGGATTTCGCATCGAGTTCACGCATAGCATCACCAATGGAATAACACTCTTGAACAACCACAACCTCAACTCTAATGTAAGCGGAAGGCTTCTTCCATCTGGAGTCTCTAAAAAAGGGCATGCGATTGTTTCAGCAAAGAAACTAGGGGATACTCTGAATGGAGCATATTTACGCGAGGTATTTTTTGATTAAATCCGAGTGGGCGCAGCAAAATATGAAAATCTCCTGAACACCAGCGACTGCGAGAGCCTCCAGAGTGTATTCGATAAGAGGTATATTACAAAGAGGCAGCAAGCACTTGAAGCATTTGAAGAACATTTAGCAAAGGCGGCTGAATGGAGGTAAAAACCAACGAAAGTAGTATACCCTTGGCTTGTTTAGGGTTAGAGGCATAAATCTCTCATTGAAACTGTCGGCAAGAATGACTGCTTGCAAAACTTCCTCGGAATCTAAGCTCTTATTCCTATCTACTGGACCCATTGTTGAACTTGTGCTATTTACACACTTGATAGAACGGTGTCTTGTGATGAATTTACTTGAATCCTATACATCACCCAGGTCGAGCCCCAAATTTTCGAGGGTTGTAGGATATTTTTTTTCTAGTTTTATGGTGAATGATCAACTAAACATGTTCTGAAGGGGAAGATTGAGTAGGCTACCTGATGCCTGTGGAGATAAAAAAATATCGAGCTAATGGTCAAAAAATATCCAAATTGTGACCGCATCTCGAAAAGTAAAAAAAAAGAAGTGCTTCGGTTGTATGCAATAGCTAGACCAAGTCAAAGCGGAAACACAGTAATTTGGACCACTTTGAGAACCCGATAAAGAGAGTCTATCATGCAGCCTGTCAAATCCGGCCGGAAGATTTATTTCGATGAGAACGATAATGCAATCACCCCCGACGAATCGGTCGGTTTGTCTCAGGAACAAGAGAATCCCTCGAGCGGAAATGCTGGGAAGAAGGCTCTATATAAGAAACTCAGACAAAAGGCCAACACCTTACGCCCGCACCGAGAAGCTCTTCCAATTTACTCTGGTATAGCTAGCCCATCGATGTGAATTACCCTTCTTCCCTCTAATACGTTGCAATGCTCAGCTCGAGAACAGCTCATAAAGGAATTCAACGAGAACGACACGGTGGTCCTGGTAGGTGAAACAGGTTCCGGAAAAACCACGCGTAAGTTTCTTCTCGACCTTTGAGGGCTATGCCCGCTTTTCTGACTTTTACCTAGAAATTCCGCAATACCTACTTGAATCCGGATTTGCGAAAACCGGAGCCATTGCTGTCACACAGCCGAGAAGAGTGGCCGCGACAAGTTTGGCAAGACGTGTCTCCGAAGAAGTAGGCACCACACTCGGGAACAAGGTAAACCAGAGAAACGGGGATTTTTGCACGCCTAGGAATGAACCCATTTTACTTTGTCAGGTTGGGTATACAGTTCGTTTCGATGACACTAGCAGCCCAAACACGCTCATCAAATACTTGACCGATGGTATGCTTATCCGTGAGCTATTGTCGGACACCATGTTGTCACGTTATTCGTGCGTAATCCTCGACGAAGCACACGAACGGACTTTGAGAACCGATATTTTGTTTGGAATGGTGAAAGAGCTCCAAAAGAAAAGACTGGAACTCTCCAAAGAAAACGAAAAGAATGGTTCGAACGTAACTCCACTGAAAATCATCATCATGAGTGCAACACTAGATGCTGAGCGATTCTCCGAGTACTTCAACAAGTAAGTTCTGCATTGGCATGCTACGAAGAACACTCATTTGACCATGAAACCTAGCGCCAAGATTCTATATATATCTGGACGCCAGCACTCTGTTCGGATTTTCAATACTGTCGAGCCTCAATCAGATTACTTGGATTCGGCTCTGCTGACAATCTTCCAGATCCACATGGAGCAGCAGCCCGGGGATATTCTAGTGTTTCTTACCGGTAACGATTAGGTAGCACTGATCCCATCAACCTACGATTCTAACAGTGCTCTCCATACACAGGCCAAGAGGAGATTGAAAGCATGGAGAAGCTTATCAATGAGCACGGGAGTCAACTGCCCAACGACGGCATGAAGGTATGCACATCTAAATATCAATGGGCTACATATGCGCTGTTATGCAAGCCAGACTGACCTTGATTAGATATTGCCATGTCCCATCTTTGCCGCCCTCCCCCCTGCACAGCAAGCCAAAGTGTTTTCCCCGGCCCCACCAAATACGCGAAAAGTCATCCTGGCTACAAATATTGCTGAGACCAGTATCACAATCAGCGGTATTCGCTACGTGATAGATACGGGCTTAGTCAAAGTCAGAGGTTACAACTCCAAAATCGGTAAGAAAGTCACAATCCCCGGGCACCACCCATGCGGTTGGTATTTACGCATCTTCTCAGGCATAGAATCCCTTTTGATTAGCCCAATCTCCAAGTCCTCCTCTCGACAAAGAACTGGTCGTGCCGGTCGTGAGGCACCTGGTATCTGCTATCGCCTCTATACCGAAGCTACCTTCGACAGCTTGGACGAGAATACCGAACCCGAGATTAAAAGATGCAACCTAGCCTCTGCAGTGCTTTTGCTCAAAGCCTCTGGGGTCCACGATATCCTTGGATTTGATTACATGGACCGCCCATCCCGAACATCACGTATTGATTCAATAGACCTCAATTTTATTTTTCGGTTGAACTAAAAGCGCTCAATCTAGTGATCCGTGCGTTGGAACAGCTGTATGCATTGGGAGCGTTGAGCGATTCTGGTGAACTGACCGAATTAGGCAAGAAAATGGCGGAATTCCCTCTAGACCCCATGTATTCCAAAGTTCTTTTCGAGTCGCAGGTCAGTACTTACCACGATTACTTACTTGCGAAATACGTGGCTCATCTGTTGTACAGAAAGCCAAATGCACACAGGAAATCATTGCCATCATATCTCTACTATCTGTGGACGGTGTGTTTTTCTCCCCTCACGACAAACGCGCGGAGGCCGCTGAAGCCAAAAAGAAGTTCATTAGCCGAGATGGTACTTACTTTCGATCAGCTTCCCGTCCGAATGAAACCTAACCCTCTTACATAGGTGACCACATCACTCTCCTGAACGTGCTCACCGCATATTTATCGGTGAATGGAGACCGTGACTGGTGTAGGGAAAACTTCATCAATGTTCGAGCTATGAAGCATGTCATGGTATGCTCGATGTCACCTTGAGAACACTTGTCTCGGTCTACTGAAACGATCTCCCTAGGATGTCCGCAAGCAACTGACCCAACTGTGCACACGACTAAACATCTCGCCCACAACATCGTGTGGTCAAGATTACGACGTGGTGCTCAAATGTTTCTTGGCCGGATTCTTCCAGAACACCGCCTTGCTGCAGCCTGACGGCGGGTATAAGACAGTTGTGGGAGGGATGGTAAGTTCAAATTTATCGAAGGTATTCACTAGCACGACTAACAATGACGTTTATTTTGCAAGACCGTTTACATTCACCCAGCGTCAGTGATGTTTGGGAAGAAAGTCGAAGCGATCGTTTACAACGAATTGGTACGTGAGCACACGAATCTCCCGGGTATTCTTCTTTGCTTATGATAGCGTCACCTCTAGGTATTCACTACCAAGCATTATCTTCGCGGGATTTCCGGGATTCAGGCAAACTGGTTACCACAAGCTGCTCCGAAGTATTTCAACAACGTTCCAGTCCCGCAGTAAGCGATCGGCATTATACTCACCTTTTCGAACATGACGGGAGTGGAGTGAGTATCTTCCATATACATGTTATGCCCCCATTTTAGTCCTACGTATCTAGATTCTAATTGTGATAAGGAATTCACCCACATTCCTGTGTAAATCAGTAATAAAGCTATAGACTGTGCTTCAAAGTATGCGTGAGTGACGGTAGAACAAAGGTTGTGCGACTCTGTAGGACCCATTGACCTGAACTAAACACTATACCAAATGGGAAGAAATGCGACATGGTTCTCATCCGCAACATGAATATCACATGTGGCTTCGCACATCAGTCATTGAGTAAAACCCGATCCATCGTACTCGCTCGTTCACAATACGATAAGGCGCCTGACAATCACATATGGCAAATATCGCTATGCACTTAATTAAACCCGTGCTACACGAGTTGTCAACGCTGTAAAAAGGAGTAGGAACGCCTGATGAAACACGCGACTACAATCGAGCCACAAGAAGACATCACAACTGTGGAGAAAGACTTGTGGGCCACGCTCCACACACAACATGGAACTCCACTACGTACAATGCGCCACAATTGCTCCTTTCTGGAGGGGTCGTTAGTGTAAAGGTTGACGTATGCCAGTCGGAACCTAGATCTATAATTGCATCATGTCTATAATTAGCCTCCACGGTGATTCGTGAGTCAGAAGTTGTACTTCTACTAACCATTTATATATAGTCCGTGATGCGATTGAGGCCTTCTGTCATTTAGCCAATGGTTGGGTAAAGTTTCATTGGGGAAGATACAAGATGAATTATGTTATAAACTCGGATGTCATACAGTGACGTTACGCTCAACCATGGGTATCTTCATTTCTTCAAGAATTATGTTTGGGGAACGCTGTGAGGTATGGTAGTGATGTGATGGTTAGGGGTGCGCGGCGAAGGATACTGGATGACAACCCATAGGTTTTGAGGATAGAAAGCTATGACTGTCTTCATTGGTGGGGGTTTCTAAGTTTATTTCTTCCAAATCAGGCAATTCATTGAATTGGAGAACCGCCAAGTATCTATATAAATATATACATGTATATATACTGATCTGAATTGCCAATACAATCTCTGAATCGGTCATTGCTATAAGACTGATTCTCAATGATTAAATAGTGATCATTTCTTAATTCGATGCTGGGTTGAGTTGCTTTAAAAGCTTATTTCGAAGTCCTAGATTTTTCTTCACCCGATTCCTCATTATTCCAAGGCTTGGCCAGAACCTTGTTCTCCGACTATTCGTATTACCATTTACTCAACCTTGGGTATTCGTTTTTTTTGAAGTGTGCAGTTATATATTGTTACCGTTAAGCACTCCCTGTGATGACAAACACAGGTGAAGCCCCTTACAACTTTTCCCGGAGGGTAGAGACTCCGTCAAATAACAATGAAACCCCTTTAGAATTATCACAGCTTCACACCACCGAAGGGTCTTTCAACCTTCACAAAGACTCTTCCTATCAACAAAGTCGCCCACCACATAACTATCCTGAAAGTAACGCTACCAGATACCCCACTGAGTCTTCAACACACAGCCGTTATGAATCCATAAACACAGGAGTCGAACCAACTCCAGCAGCTCATTCCGACCCATTTCTCGACAAAATAGACAGTAGAAAAGGGAAGAATATATATAATGTAGACTCGGAGAGCGACTCTACTTGTAGCGAGAATTTCCGCCCAGAAAACCCTTACAAATACTCCCCGTCTGCGGAAAAAGATTTGTTATCTTCAATGCTTCTAGAGCATCTTGATGATAGTCGTTACTCCAAATTCGCCACATCCACCGACTCTCTGGTTGCTATACTTGAAAATAAGAATGGCACCAGTCGTTCCTCATCACGCTGCGAATCACGGACAGCACTTGAAAGACCAGCAAATCCATTCTCGGAGCCAAAGCCTCCTCGGGAAAACCAGTGGCCTGCATGGGGGAACGATAGGTACCTCCCTGTTCGGAAGGAGGAAATTCACCAGATCTTCTTGGAACTACAGAGGGTTTTCGGTTTTCAAAAAGACAACGTGAAGAATATGTTTGAGTCATTCATGACCATGCTGGATTCCAGAGCCTCCAGGATGACTCCAGAGCAGGCGCTTGTTACTTTACATGCCGACTATATAGGTGGTGAACACGCAAACTACCGCAAATGGTTTTTCTGCGCACATCTGGACAAAGATGAGCCGGAATTCCCCATGTATACCAGAAGAGGGCCCGACGCAGCTTTTAACGAGGACATAGAGGCACAAAAGTCGATAGGAGCGGCGCATGAGCTCTGGAGAAAAAGAATGTACGAGATGTCTCCTTACGACCGGGTTCGTCAAATCGCGCTATACCTAATGATATGGGGTGAGGCATGCGTGATTAGATTCACATCCGAAGCACTTTGTTTCATTTTCAAGCTTGCTTGGGACTATTATACAAGCACCGAGTGTCAAAGCAGCAGCTATACTGCTCACGAGAATGAATACTTGAATACCATTATCAGGCCACTCTACACATTCATTCGTGACCAATCGTACGAGGCGGTCGATGGATGCTACGTTCAAAAAGAAAAGGATCATCACGAAGTGATCGGCTATGACGATGTAAATGAATTATTCTGGTCTCCTGCAGGCATCGAGCGGATTGTGATGAAGGATAACAAAACCAGACTCATGGATTACCACCCATCTCAGAGATACCACAGACTGAGAGATGTCAAATGGGCCTATGCCTTCCGGAAAACTTTCAAGGAACGTCGTTCCTGGCTGCATATAACTGCCAATTTCTCAAGGATATGGATAATACATGTGGTTGGATTCTATTACTATACGCTCACCCATGCCGCTTATTTATATACCGAAGAAAACGAGACTGACCCTCCATTGCCAGTGAGGTTCACAGTGCTCGGCCTAGGAGGCGCCCTGGCTTCATTGATAATGATGTTCAGTACGCTATGCGAGTGCTCGTTCTTACCTTTGACTTGGGTTGTCTCGAGTATCCTAATGAAGCGGTTGGTGTACTTGTTGATAGTGGCTCTGATCAATATTGCTCCGGCTTTGTACATTATACCGATTGACCGAGACTCGAACACCGCCCTGATCGTAGGGTGTGTTCATTTGGCTGTTTCCATCGTCACCACCCTCGTTTTCGCCATTGTCCCCAGTGGAAAGTTATTTAGACTGTTGAGCGACAACAAAACTGGAACATCCAAGAATCTCACCAACCGTACTTTTACCAGTAACTTCCCGAGGATGGCGTTCAGGGATCGCATGGTTTCTTTCGCACTTTGGTTCTTCATTTTCCTATGCAAGTTCGCTGAGAGTTACTTCTTCTTGGCATTGTCCTTCCGGGATTCCTTGAGATCCACTTATGAGGCGCAAGCGAATCAGTGTAGTGTTATTGCATCCTCCTCGTTCATCTGCTACCTGGTGGTGTATATAACCATAGCCCTGATGGTTGTGCTGGATATAACTCTGTTCTTTTTGGATACCTACCTGTGGTATACTGGTTAGTATCCCGTCGTTTGCCTTCTACTCTACATCCTACTAACCAGCCTTCGGACGTTCTCTAGTTTGGAGCACGATATTTAGCGTTGTCCACTCCTTCCATTTGGGACAGTCGTTCTGGTCGAATTGGAAGAGTATATTTGAGGGCCTTCCCAAGCAAATCTATTCGAAAATCCTCGAGACACGGTCTATGGAGGTCAAGTACAAGCCTCAGATTCTTTGTTCGCAGATCTGGAATGCTGTCATTATCTCGATGTATAGAGACCATCTATTTTCAATCGAGAATCTCCGGGCCCTACTTTACCAGCAGGTATGACTCTTTGGAATCGTGTGTCTAGAATCATGAGTACTAAGCCCAGTTTCAACGGTATGTTTCCAGTTACCTAGCACGGAAGATGGTTCACCAGTCTTGAAAGCCCCCCAGATTCTTTCTCCCAACGTAAAGGCTAGCAAAGTCCCATCTTTCCCCAAGGGAGAGGCTGAGCGTCGTATCTCATTCTTTGCACAAAGCATGGCTATTCCAACCCCTGAGCCAATGACCATTGATCGGATGCCCACCTTCACGGTCTTTACTCCCCATTACGCTGAAAAGATCATCCTTTCGCTTCGAGAAATTATTCGAGAAGACGACCAATATACTCACGTCACCTTGTTGGAATATCTGAAGAAACTCCATTCTAACGAGTGGGATAATTTCGTCAAGGACACCAAGATACTGGCTGAGGAGAATTCGTTTTTCCCTCAGGAGGGCGACGACTTCTTCCAAGAGAATCAGAAACTCGACCCAGACCTCAAAACTGACGATCTGCCATTCTACTGCATCGGGTTCAAGTCAGCCTCGCCCGAGTTCACCCTGAGAACCAGAATCTGGGCCTCGCTCCGGTCTCAAACCCTGTATCGTACCATCTCCGGATTCATGAACTATTCGAAGGCGATCAAGCTGCTGTACCGAGTTGAAAATCCGGAAACGGTTAAACAACACGGTGGCTTGAATGAAGGGTGGGACAATGTTGTTGAGCAGGTGGCACGTCGCAAATTCAAATTCGTGGTGTCCATGCAGCGATATGCCCACTTTTCGAAGTCAGATATGGAGAATGTCGAATTCCTATTGAATTCGTACCCGGATCTTCAGATCGCATATTTGGAGGAAGCACCATCTCATATCCAAGGTGAGGGGTCTTTGTTCTTTAGTTGCCTTATCGATGGGTTCTGTGAATTTGGCTCCGATGGCCGAAGAAAACCCAAGTTCCGGATCCTTCTTCCTGGCAATCCTATCCTTGGTGATGGCAAGTCCGACAACCAGAATCACTCCATCATCTTCACCAGAGGTGAGTACCTTCAGCTCATCGATGCCAACCAGGACAACTATCTCGAGGAAGCCCTGAAGATCCGAAACGTTCTTGGAGAGTTTGAGCAGTTTGACGGGACCAACCTTGACCCATATGCACCACAGACTGGCCCATCAAAGCCACCAGTTGCCATCGTCGGGGCGCGCGAGTACATCTTCTCGGAGAACATCGGAGTGCTGGGAGATGTGGCGGCAGGGAAGGAGCAGATCTGGGGTACGGTCACTGGGCGCATCATGGCCAAGGTCGGGGGCAAGCTTCATTACGGACATCCGGATTTCCTGAACTCGATCTTCATGACCACCCGAGGAGGAGTGAGCAAGGCCCAGAAGGGACTTCACCTCAACGAGGATATCTATGCTGGTATGAACGCGTTCGAGCGAGGTGGAAGAATCAAGCATACCGAGTATTTCCAATGCGGCAAAGGACGTGATCTCGGCTTCTGCAGCGTATTGAACTTCTTCACCAAGATTGGAACTGGTATGGGAGAACAAATGCTATCTCGAGAGCAATACTATATCGGAACGCAACTACCATTGGATCGATTCTTGACCTTCTACTATGCCCATCCTGGATTCCACATCAACAACATAATGATTATGTTCTCCATCCAGCTCTTCCTTCTCACACTGACATTCGTTTCCTCGCTGACGCAACTCCTTACAACATGCGATTACGCTAATGCCGTAAATGGAATCCTGAATCCTCCTGGATGTTACGATTATTCGCCAGTTATTCAGTGGATTCAGAGAACAGTGATCGCCATCGTGATGATGTTCCTTGTCTCCTTCCTACCACTGTTCTTGCAAGTTCTCTCTGAGCAAGGTTTCTTGCGCAGTATCTCGCGCCTTGGCAAGCAATTCCTCTCCTTCTCACCTTTCTTCGAAGTGTTTGTGACACAGATCTATGCCAACAGCATTGTCTCCAACCTGAGCTTCGGCGGGGCTAGATACATCGGTACAGGGCGTGGCTTTGCCACCAGCCGTATACCGTTCTCGATCCTGTATGCTCGGTTCGCCAACTCCAGCATCTACTTTGGAATGCGGCTCTTTTTGTTGTTACTGTTCCTGTCGCTATCTATTTGGATGCCTCACTACATATATTTCTGGTTTACAGTGGTGGCCTTGACCGTTGCGCCGTTCTTCTTTAACCCACACCAATTTGGATTCGCTGACTTCATACTGGATTACCGCGAGTACCTTCGCTGGCTCTCTTCAGGCAACTCATCATCCGACAACAATTCTTGGATTGCTCATTGTCGCCTGGCCAGAACTCGGATCACTGGTTACAAGCGCAAGAAGCTAGGGGACTCTAGACGCAGACTCGGCGGTGGGGTTCCAAGAGCTCGCTTCTCGGCCATCTTTATCATGGAGTTGCTGCTTCCCGTCTTGCTTGCTGTGTTTGTTGTGATAGCATTCTCATTTGTGTCGGTAACTCCCAAAAAGTCCACCTACGCTTTTGCAAGAATTGGTGTGGTCGCGGGAGCACCTCTGGCCCTCAATGCCGCAGTCCTAATCGTACTTTTCTTCGTATCTTTCTTCTTTGGACCTATGTTGCGGGGATGCTTCCCTAGTTTCGGATCGCTGATTGCGGCTATCGCACATGCTCTATCAGTAGTGATCTTTGCAGCGGACTTCGTATTCGTGTGGTGGATTGAAGAATGGATTTTGCCCAATGCCATATTAGCAATGATCGCCACCTGCTTCGTCCAGCGAGCCATCTTCCGAATCTTAATGTCTATACTGTTAACACGAGAATTCGGCCAAGATGAGACTAATCTGGCCTGGTGGAGTGGCAGATGGTCAGGTCGAGGACTCGGGTGGATGGCCTTTTCTCAGCCTCTGCGTGAGTTCTTCTGCAAACTGATCGAGATGACCTTCTTCGCGACCGACTTCATCATCGGCCACGTGATCCTCTTCTTGTTGTTCCTGCTGTGCCTCATTCCGGGAATCGATAAGCTTCACTCGATGATGCTGTTCTGGCTACGCCCAAGCAGACAAATCCGGTCGCCCATCTATTCGCTAAAGCAAAGAAAAGAGCGTCGCGTCAGGATATTCTTCTACTCCATTGTATTTGTAATCATGTTGGCGTTTTTCTTCGCCGCATTCTTAGGGCCACTCTTCTACAAGGAGCATGTATTGTACAACCGCAGGAACCTACCGTTTTAACAGCCACTCGATTTAGCGTCCTTTACTTGTAACTATTCTTGTACCATTCCACGGATCAGCCAAAGCAGCCTGGCATTTGCAACAATCACCCCCCCCCATTTATCATACATGCCTCATCTTTGCCCTTACTCCTCGAACAAGCCATCGGCTATTTATTAACTGTTTGGTATATTCCACCACTCATTCCCGTATGGTTGATCTCTATCTCCCGTTTTGACCATCATTGCATCAAATAAATACTCGCAGTGCAGTAGAGAACTACCCGTATCCGGGGATGGCCAATGGCTTTGACAGAGATTGCTCGTCTATTCACAAGAGTTTATTACTAGATGCGGCTCGTAGAGTAGGAAAATGGAATATTAAAGTGAAGGGAGTGAAGAGTGGGAGTGAGAGTGAGTGAAAATGGGAACAATGGCAGAGTGGGTGAACGAATATCTGCTTGATGCAATTACTATAGACTCGGGTTAAGCGAAATGCTGATACTTTACAGGAATAAGGTAGATGACATATATAGCAAAGGTTAGGCTACTGGTACATCATTGAGGTTTGGAGAGTTGAGCAAGGTGGGGTGCGCCAGCAAGATGTGCCAAAATAGCTATAAGCTGCCCCTGTCTCTCCTCCATACGGTTCCACCTTTCGGTGAGATCTGAGTATTGAACCTCCATCCCTCGTCGATTCTCTTCAATCATTTTGAATTGTAGTTGATGTGAATCGCGTTGAAGTTTCTCAATAGACCTTAGAGAGTCAACAACATCCTGTTGGAAAGCATTCTGATACCTATAATTACCGACATCCTCTTCCGGATCATCATCATCTTTAGCATCCTCGGAAGAGTGGCGTCCACCGTTACATGAAGGGCTCACAAAAGAGTGAACATCTGACATCATCAGGTTGGGGACTGCATTAGCCACCAGCCCTTCATGTTTGTGTGAGGGGGCAGTGGCAAGAGTAGGTTGTTGTGACATGAAAATGCTCATGGAATCTGCACCTGCGCTTTGCCCCAAAATGGTAGGTGTGTGAATAGTAGTTCGCTCCTCGATTGCTTGTTCCATCTCTTTCTCAAAAGGAAAGAACTGGCCGCCTCCACCTTGGGCTTTGTAACGTATAAATCTCTAGTAATTCAACAGCCAATGAGCTAACACGACCTGAGTTGTCGCGGGTGAGAAAGGTCAGCTTACCTTGTATCTTTTGAGTAGGGTTTTCCAGCGATCCTCGCATTGGCGAGCGGTTCTGTTGTATCCTTTTTGTCTTAAGATTTCGGCGACTTTGGAATATTTCCCCTTGATATTCTCGCTCGTGAAAGAACGCCAACTGTGAATTAAAGTAAGGGTCTCCTCACGTGTCCACAAATCTCTACTCGGTGTTCCCTGAGCATCTCCAACAGAGAGTGAGTTTGTGCCTGGGGAGGCGGTTATTGTTGGTATGGAAAGTGACCCAAGGCTATCGGAACTCATGGATATACCGCGTTTATGCTAGACTATTAGTGACTAGGGAAGAAGCTGAATGGAGCAACTTGGGTGATGGTCGACCCTGCCTCGAGACTCATATTTCTCACCTACCCCGCTGCGATCCTAAGCAGCCCATTGAAACAAGCTCTGATTCGTTCAAAAGAGGGTTATCTCTGCCCCTATCGAGCCAATAATAGCACAATCGACCCTTCTGACTCATTCCACCCATATCCAATGGAACACAGCCATCTCCTCAAAGGATCTGGATCTTTGGATTACCAAACAACACGCTTGCCACCTATTTGGGTGTCCGTGCTAGTTGGTACCAATAGTTAAATATAGATGGAGTCCGCACTCGCCTGGCCTTTGATTAGTGCACAGCTATGGATAAATAGAGTTGGATAAGGTGAGTTCAGTGGAACCATGCGAACCAGAAACCGCTATACGTCCAGATTGGGAAAAGATTTATTTTATCTACTGAATGGGATATACGCTACTACTGTACATTAAAAGGGAAGATTATGAGTTTTGTAAGGGAAGTATTTGGAGTAGAAGAGGGGTGCGATGTAGACTCCAAAGAAGAATGCGAACATAATGATAAAGATGAAGGTGTAGACAATGACTCCGAAGCGACGCTCACGTCTTTGTTTGAGCGAGTAGATAGGTGGTCTGATCTGACGACTGGGACGCAACCAGAACAGCGTCATCGAGTGAAGCTTATCCATGCCAGGGATCAGGCAGAATGGGAACAAAACAAAGAGAATACTATGACCAATGACAAAATCAGTGGCGAAGTATGTCATCTCGATGATCTTGCAGACAAACTCACGCAGCGGCTGTGAGAAGGCCATCCATCCGAGTCCGCGGCCGTACCACTTTCCGCTCCACCAAGCGATGTTCGTTTCGTCTTGTCCAAACTCTCTGGTAAGGAAGGAAGCCATGAGAACTCGGAAGATTGCGCGGTGAACAAAGCATGTGGTGATCATCGCCAGAATCGCATTGGAAAGCAGCCACTGTTCAAGCCACCAGGCAAACACAAAGTCGGCACTGAAGATCAGAACCGCCAAGAAATGTCCGAATGTTGCCATGATAGATCCGAAATGTGCGTAGAATGCCCCGACGATTGGCCCGACGAAGATCGATATAACGAAAAGGACGATCAACACTGCGGCGTTGAAGGCAAGTGGAGCAAGGGCAATAATGGCAATACGTGCGAGAGCATAAGTGGGTCCCTTGTGGGTGGTGGAGACGAACGTGAAAGCTACGGAAAGCATAGCCGCCATGAGAACTGGCAATAGTAATTCAATCATGAAGATGGCCGAGAAGCGGGCTCTTGGAACTCCTCCGCCGAGTCTGCGTCTAGAGTCTCCAAGCCTCTTGCGCTTGTAACCAGTGATCCGAGTTCTGGCCAAGCGACAGTGAGAGATCCACGAATTGTTGTCGGATGATGAGTTGCCTGAAGAGAGCCAGCGAAGGTACTCGCGGTAATCCAGTATGAAGTCCGTGAAGCCAAACTGGTGCGGGTTAAAGAAGAACGGCGAAATGGTAAGGGCAATTACCGTGTACCAGAAGTAAATATAGTGTGGCATCCACATCGACAAAGTCAAGAAGAGCAACAGCAAGAAAACACGCATTCCAAAGTAGATGCTGGAGTTGGCGAACCGAGCATACAGGATCGAGAACGGTATACGGCTGGTGGCAAAGCCACGCCCTGTACCGATGTATCTAGCCCCGCCGAAGCTCAGGTTGGAGACAATGCTGTTGGCATAGATCTGTGTCACAAACACCTCGAAGAAAGGCGAGAGGGAGAAGAACTGCTTGCCAAGGCGTGAGATACTGCGCAAGAAACCTTGCTCAGAGAGAACTTGCAAGAACAACGGAACAAAGTTGACTAGGAACATCATCACGATGGCGATCACTGTTCTCTGAATCCACTGAATAACTGGCGAATAATTGTAACAATTTGTGGGCTGGAGAATTCCATTGAAGTTGTCGTAGTCGCAAGTCACCATGAGCTGAGCCATAGTTGACACAAATGTCAGAGTGAGAAGGAAGAGCTGTACTGTGGCCATAACCATGATGTTGTTTACGTGGAATCCAGGATGGGCATAGTAGAAGGTCAAGAATCGATCCAATGGTAGTTGTGTTCCGATATAGTATTGCTCTCGAGATAGCATTTGCTCTCCCATACCAGTTCCAATCTTGGTGACAAAATTCAAAACACTGCAGAAGCCAAGATCACGTCCTTTGCCGCACTGGAAATACTCGGTATGCTTGATTCTTCCACCTCGCTCGAACGCGTTCATACCAGCATAGATATCCTCGTTGAGGTGAAGTCCCTTCTGGGCCTTGCTCACTCCTCCTCGGGTGGTCATGAAGATCGAGTTCAGGAAATCCGGATGTCCGTAATGAAGCTTGCCCCCGACCTTGGCCATGATGCGCCCAGTGACCGTACCCCAGATCTGCTCCTTCCCTGCCGCTACATCTCCCAGCACTCCGATGTTCTCCGAGAAGATGTACTCGCGCGCCCCGACGATGGCAACTGGTGGCTTTGATGGGCCAGTCTGTGGTGCATATGGGTCAAGGTTGGTCCCGTCAAACTGCTCAAACTCTCCAAGAACATTTCGGATCTTCAGGGCTTCCTCGAGATAGTTGTCCTGGTTGGCATCGATGAGCTGAAGGTACTCACCTCTGGTGAAGATGATGGAGTGATTCTGGTTGTCGGACTTGCCATCACCAAGGATAGGATTGCCAGGAAGAAGGATCCGGTATCTGGGCTTACGTTTTCCGTCAGGGCCAAGTTCACAATATCCGTCAATCAAGCAACTATAAACACGGGGAGGTTCACCCTGCACTCGAGACGGCACCTCATCCAAATAGGCAACCTGCAATTCTGGATAGGAGTTGAATAGGAAATCGACATTCTCCCTTTCTTCCTTCGAGAATTTGGTGAATCGCTGCATGGACACCACGAATTTGAACTTTCTGCGGGCCATTTGTTCAATGGCTTGATCCAATCCCTCATTGAACCCACCAAATTGCTGGGCCATTTCCGGATTCTCCACCTGATACAAAAGTTTAAGCGCCTTCGAATAGTTCATGAATCCGGAGATGGTACGATACAGGGTTTGAGACCGGAGCGAGGCCCAGATTCTGGTTCTCAGGGTGAACTCGGGCGAGGCTGACTTGAACCCGATGCAGTAGAATGGTAGATCGTCTGTAGGGCCCTTGGTTTCTGATTTGGATGCTTCCGACAGCAGTGGATCACTGTTGTTTAGGAACATGGCATTTTCATCGGCCAGTATCTTGGTATCCTTGACAAAGTTGTCCCATTCAAGAGGGTGAAGCTTCTTCAGATATTCCAACAAGGTGACATGCGTATACTGATCGTCTTCGCGAATAATCTCTCTAAGCGACAGGAGGATTTTCTCTGCGTAATGGGGGGTGAAGACTGTGAAGGTGGGCATACGATCCACCGAAACAGGCTTGGGCATGGGCATGGATAGACTCTGAGCGAAAAACGTCATGCGACGCTCAGCTTCACTTCCACTGGGGAAGCAGTCGTTCAGGGGTAGCTTGGGGTCCAAGAGTGCTGGTGTTTGTAGTGATGGGCGGCCTTCCTCACCAGGTATCTGTTGGTACAGAAGCGCTTGCAGGTGATCAAGTGAAAGCAGATGATCACGATACATCGAAATCACAAACGCATTCCAAATTTGCGAGCACAGGATCTTGGGCTTATACTTCACATCCATAGCATTAGTAGCTAGCAGTTGAGTGAAAATGTGGCTTGAGATACGACCAAAAACGTTTCTCCAGCTGGACCAGAACGAATCACCAAGATAGAATGAATGTACTACACTGAATGCAGTGCTCCACACGGTATACCACAGGTAGGTATCCAGGAAGAATAGAAGCAGATCGAGCAATATCATAAGGATCATACTTACATACACCATGATGTAGCACAGAGCAGTGACGTTAGTACCACTGCATTGATTGCGAGCGTTGTACGTCGACTCGAGAGAATCCTTGAAGGAAAGAGCCAGGAAAAAGTAACTTTCGGCGAATTTGCATGAGAAAATGCAGATCCATAGAGCGAACGATACTAGGCGATCACGTTTAGGAATTGAAGGGAAATTGCTGGTAAATGTCCGATTGGTAAGGTTTTTCGATGTGCCGGTGGTGTTCTTGCTCAAAAGTCTGAACAGCTTGCCGCTTGGGACAAAGATGAACACAAGCGAGGTAACAACGGAGACGGCGAGATGCACGCTAGCAACAATCAGAGCTACCTGAGAGTCACGATCGAAGCCAAGAACGTATATTGCCGGGCCGATGTTGATGCACACGCCTACCAAAAGATACACCAAACGCTTCATAAGAATGTTCGAGTTGACCCAAGAAGTGGGCAAGAACGCGAATTCAAGGAAAGTGCAAAACATCATGATCAAAGAAGATAACGCGCCAGCAAGTCCCAACACAGTGAGTTGGGCGGGTAGAGGGGTAAAGGCCTCGGATTCCAAGGTGTAGAAATAGGTTGCGTTTGCTGCGGTGTAGTAGTAAAACCCGATAATATGGAGAATCCATATTCTAGAGAAGTTGAGAGCGATATGAAGCCATGATCGCCGTTCCTTATATGTTTTCTGGAAAGCAGACTCCCAATGAACCTGGGCAAGCTTGTGGTATCTCTTGGAATGATGGTATTCCATAAGCTTCGTCGCACGGTCTTGCAAAATGATTCTCTCCAACCCTTTAGGAGACCAAAACAGCTCGTTCACATCGTCGTATCCTATGATTTCATGGTGGTCTTTCTCCTTGCGCACATACTTTCCATCGGCAACCTCATATTGCTGGTCACGGATGAAATTGTACAGTGGCCGAATAACGTTCTCCAGATATTCCCCCTCAACTGCAGGCTCAAGTGAAGCTTGACATTCAGGGCTAGTGTAGTAATCCCATGCAAGCTTGAAGACAAAGCAAAGAACCTCGGGAGTAAACCGAATGATACATGCCTCACCCCAAATCATGAGATAAAGGGCCACCTGCCGAACTCTATCGTATGGCGACATTTGAGCCATACGGTTGAACCAAAGTGACTGGGCTGTCTCGGGAGAATCCTGGGATTCAATATCTTTGTCGGTCGGGAGGTTATTGCGGGTGGCACCTCTCGCTTGGAAGTATTCGGGATCATCTTTGTCAAGATGAGCGCAAAAGAACCACTTCTTATAATTGGCGTTCTCCCCGCCGATATAATCGGCATGAAGGGTAACCAAGGCCTGGGAAGTGGACATTCTTGATGCTCTGGAGTCAAGCATGGTCATGAACGCGTCATACATGTTGCGCATATTGTCCTTTTGAAAGCCGAAACGCCTCTGTAAATCCTCGAATATATCAGCAATCTCCACCCTGGTGATCGGAACCTCGCTGTCCTTCCAAGTTGGCCAGGGATTTTCTTTCTTGGATATATGACTAAGAGGCTGCCCATTATTGTCCATCACTGGGGGGTAGCTGTTGGAGACCCAGGAGTTGCTACGTGAAGAAGTACTGCTGTTAGCACCGTTCTTGTTTTCCAGCAAAGCAACCAGGGATTCGGTGGATGTGGCAAAATTGGCATAGCGGCTATTTTCAAAATGGCCTTGCATCATCGATGCGAACAGATTATTCATGTCAACGCCCGGCGTCATGTAAGGCGATCTTTGTTGGGAAGTTGGGCCATGGATGCTGTCGCTGTATGTTGAGTCACTCTCGGAGTCAACATTGTACCGGGTTGGGTAAGCAGCTTCGCTCTCAGTTAGATCAGCACTGAAATCCGAAAAAGTGTGGGATGGTGGGCCGTTGGTAGGTTGAGGATTTGGTTGGGTTGGTTGTCTGTAAAAATTATGGGAGTTCATCCTGGTGAAGTAGCTGTGTGGGTTGGAGCGCTCGAGATGCTCCAACTCAACGAAGCTATTATCATTGCCACTCGACTGAGGGGAAGCGGGTATGGCTCTATTAGATTCCTGAGCCATGTTAGTGAAAGAATAAGGAGACTATATGAAGAAAATTAGTAAGAAATGCGGAATTTGCTATTCCCGTGTGGGAATACTCTAAAGGAAGTGTGAGGGGGACTATGAAACAGGCGAGAGATGAATGAAGCTTCAGTAAGTGAACTATCCAAGTCCAGCCTTGATCTTAAATATCAAGAAAGAAAAACGGGATTAATTCTTTTATCCAGATTGAGCTGAATGAAAACAACACCACTGCCACCAATGAACGACTTCATGCCCTCTTATTAATAACAAAAGTTGCGTCCACCAACACGATGATAAAAACATGGTTCGTAAAGAATTTTGGAAATCCATCTTGTCAAATAAAGTTTATCGCAACTTATTCAGCTCTCCCTGAAACATATATGGCTCTGGTTACTGCACCGAACTGCCTATGTATCTTTCCACGAATAACCAGGTTAAAAATAGATCGGCTCGATTCGATATGTCTGCTCATTCTTGTAATTCCCTAAAATGGAAAGTGAGAAATCCGTCAATTTCGTTACCGTGTGGTGTTCTAAGACACGTACCCTGGCACTTTCCTTAGGAATCCTCTTTACATGAAGAACACTCTATGTTGCATTGGAGTAGAGTAACTTGATTTAGGATCACCAACTAATCTTCTTTTTTCAATCGCCTGGTAGAATTTAACATATATGTCCTATATTTAGTCACCCTACGACTCCATCACCCATGAATAGTTCCAAATAAAAGCAAACAGTTCCAAGATGAGGACATGCGGTTTCTTCGTGGAAGGCGTGGAAAGATTACATACTTCTAGATTCATAAGGATCGGTGGTGCCCATTGGAAGGTAATTTTGAATATCGGATGGATTTATTTCTTTGAGGTTTTCGACCTTAGTGCAGCCAGCTTAATGTTTAAAATGACATAATGATAAGTGCGTGTTTCTGTGACTACCGCTTGGCCTTTTCTCGTACGGGGTTTACCGGTTGCCGCTGACTTCGCAGAGATCTAAAGATACACTTGTGTCCTAGTATAGTAACCCAATGATGTTCTTGCGATATCTGTATTTACTGTATGCTTGTTGTTAGGGCGCTATCGGAGAGTTTTTAGCTTAATTATCTATTGGTACAGTTGTATACCTAAATAGTGGTGAGCTGTTTCTCTGTAGTAAACATCAACACGCGCGTTGACTTTGTTTGAAAGTACAGAGACTTATTGTAATCATCGGCACAAGATACCCCTGATATTGAAAGCAAATTTGGCTACTAATATATCATGGATATAGTTTATCTGGTATTTACTGGGTTTTTTTGGGTTGGGTTTTCTATCAAGAATTGCATGCATAAATTCACCGAAATAGATCACCAATCCTAATATTATGATTTCCATAATTCGCGAAAATTTCAACGCAAATAATATTGCTGAAAGGTTTGGGATGGATGATGGACCAAACGTATCTTAAAAAATCGATGAAATTATTCGTTATCAACCCATTGGGATGCATGGTCACCAAAGAATGGCAATAAATAGCGTTCAAGCGTGGCACTATCGACATAGGCTCGGTACCTGAAAGACAATCTTAGTCCATAATGTAATTGGGAATATATATTTAGTAGTGGGTGGGTTCTTACGCCAAAAAGCCTGCAAGTCCAATTTCTAGCACCAAAAGTATCCACCATAAGACGGTGGAGATAAAGCCTATTACGAATTGAACCACCTATCGGTCCAACGGGTTAGCGTGGTGCTTTGTGCAGAGGCCGAAAAATTATCACTAACAAAGAAAACACCAAACGTGAAGCTAGATTGCCAGGCGTGAAAGCGTACGTAATCGTTCTTTTGCTCCACAATCAGGAAAATCACCCCTGTTATATAAAGAGGGGTATTAGTCGAGATGCAAATCGTGTACCAGAGGGTTACGGACCACTGAAGCAAAATAACACGTAAGTCAAGGCCGCTTCTATGTCTATGCGAAGATTAACAGATGTCTCGAAACGATTCACATTCGCACCGCCTTCTTCCATTCGTTCTGTCATGGTTCGAGACGCTATCTCAGGGGCGTCAAAGTCTTGTTGGTAAGATGAACCCACATAGGGATGGTTGTTTATTGGCTGATAGCCGTGACCGCTCGAAGTCTCTTGACGAGGCTCCGGGGAAGTGGCATTCGGACTTAGACTCATTATATCGGTGACGATAGTGAAGAGAGATTTAATCAATAGCTTGGACTTCTGGTAGCCATAAAACCAACATTAATGGAAATTTTGGACCACTGAGAATTCGAGGTAATAGTGGCTTTTCTCTACAACACGTAAATCCCTGTCCACCTGACATCATGGCTTAAATATAGCAGTGCACTTAATCTCATGATATCAATGGTGCAATTGTCGCATAGAAACCGCGAATAAATTGAGCACGCATCATAAGGAACTAGGGGGACGGGGTCCTTGATTGGCTTTTGGTGTCAATGTGTATATAGGATTTAATCGCAAAGTGCAGGAACCCTATTGTTTTTGTTTACAGTAGTCCAGCTTTATGTTTGATTTTCCAGACTCAATATTTGGATTTACATACATTAGTTGAGGCTCTCTATTTCACTTGACATACCCCCTACCAAAAATCCACACATTCTAAAAAGCAACAGGTTATTGCTTTGACACTGTATCTATCCTAACTTTATCCAAGTCAAGAATATTCATATTCCCAATACGATGCGCAAACGCACTTCGATAAGCCCAAGAGATTTAGACAGGCTAAAGCGCTCTGAGCTCCAGGCCTTATGTCGGGTTAGTTGTCATATGTAGTTTCAAGTTCTCCCTTCAGGCCTTTATTAAACTTTGGTATCATCTTTATTACAGAAACACAATATTAAAGGTTTGACCAGGAAGGTATGTACATAGGCGTAGACTTGCTTCGTTTCAATAGTTGACCTTTTGCCTGAATATATTAGAACGCCGAACTAGTTGCCGATTTACGTGCTGCGTTTTTAGAAAAGCAAAAAGAGTAATCACAAGTGATACACAATACTCGATATTATCACGTGTCTGAATATTTATTTTCATTGCAGGGAGATATCGGACGTGGAGTTGTCAGATTCTGACATTCCCGTTGACGAGGCTGAGGATTCAGTGGACCAAGATAGAAGCGATCTTCTTGATGAATTGACTTTTGCCCCCTCAACCTTCACCAAAAAGGTTCTATCAAATATCTCCTACACAAAAGAGGTTCCTAGCACTCGCGCCAAATCCGATACACAACGTTTGGGAAAAGCAAAGAAAGTATCCGAGTACACCAAAAGAGTGAAATCCGAAGAAGAGAGTGAAGATGACACCTCCATGGGTATTGGGAAAACCGGGATCACACAGGACACCGACATGAACGATAGTTTCGTCTTTACTTTTGACAGTTCCGCGGCAAAGAAGAGCTCAATAACCAGCAAGCTGGCGGTTGAACAACAGACCAAAAAATCCTCACTGACCAATGATTTCACCAAGTCAAGCAAGTCTTCAGTTAAATCCGGAGAAGCGTCTCATTCCAGGGCTAAAGAGCCTATTAGAGTGCCAAGCTCTAACGACATTGAGACGAAGACTAGATTATCCCATGAACCTGCGGAGCAAACCTTAGGCGCTGATCAAGGTTCAGCAATCCCTAAACACAAACCAACACGTCCCAAGAGGCTTGTTAGGCACACTGTTGCATCAAAGCCATTCGAAATCAAAGTGCCCAAGGCGAATCAAGACGAGAAATCTCAGGACTCAAAGAGTAATTCTGACTCTCGCGTGGCTCCCCACTATACTAATACTTCACCGATCGAAAAGAGGGATGAGCCCAGAGTGAGTCCTGAGCTTCAGCCAGTGCCTACCAAAAAGCGTCAACGAGAGCCTGAGAACAGCAAGGAAGCAAGTATCCATATACCAGAGAAGTCGAATGATTATGTACCTCAAGCGGCACCAAAGTTATCAAGCGGTGTCACTCATAAAGCTGAGATCCAAACTATAACCGAACCGCTCATCAAGCCGACTTCTCACAAGGCCAAGTCGCAAAGTGTAGAATCCACCTTTCATGATGCGTTTGCTGGCGAAAGC
>MCFE01000547.1:0-59759 GCA_002104905.1 Basidiobolus meristosporus CBS 931.73 | reverse complement strand
TGAGGTTGATTTGGTAGGTTCCGAGTTGATTCCAGCTTTCAAAGCAAATTGCTCTGACATGTATTCATGCGATGCTCCTGAGTCAATCATGATCTTGGCAGGTACTCCATTGATTGCTCCATTCAGGTACAATAACTTCCCTGAGTTTGAAGTCATTTGGGACAAGTACTCTTCTGTCATATGGAAGGTGAGTTCCAAGTCTTCTTCAAGCTCATCTTCCACATTACTGTGTTCATGGGACTCAATATGGTTGAAGGTTCTTGTTGGCTGGTGTCCATTTCTTCTCTGAGGGCAGTACTTTGCAATATGTCCCTGCTGGTGGCAATTGAAGCAAAGTCCTCTCTTCTTGCATTCTTCTGAGGAGGGATTCTTCTGCATAGCGTCTATTTCCATTGGTACTGCTTCTGATTGTCTTCTTTCATAATGATTATAGCCTTTCTGACTAGTCACTGTAGGCTTCCCAACTCCAAACATAGCTGAGTCATAGTCAATGGCAATCTTGATGGCTTCTTCAATAGTCTGAGGTCTTCGGTAATTGACTTCCTTGCGAGTTCTTTCTTTCAACCCATCAATAAAGTATTCAACTTGATCCAAGGGGTCCATTCTTTCAATTTGTCCAAGTAGACATCTGTACTCATAGATGTATTCTTGCACCATTCCTTTCTGTCTGAGTGTCTTTAACTTCCTTCTTAGTAGTGTCTGCTGGTGTGGAGGTTCAAAAGCATCCTGAATTTCCGACACAAACTCATCCCAGGTAGAGATTGTAGAGCATCCCATCATAGTAGCTGACCTGATCTTGTTGTGGTACCACTGTAAAGCTGCATCTGCCAGGTAAGAAGCTGCATAATGCAACTTGCTCTCTGGAGCAATTCCTTTAGCTTTAAAAGCTTCTTCAATCTGAAAGAGCCAAGTTCCCAAGTTTTCATTGACTCTGCCGTGGTACCGGTTGACCTTCACACTAAAGTTGCTCTTGACAGGGCTTTGCTGGCTCTGAGCCATGGTAGTCATTCCTTGTTGCTGTTGGCTGAGGATCTGGAGTAGCTGTTGCTGTTGGGCCAGGATTTGCTGCATGGCATTCTTCCATTCTTGATTGTCCGACATCTTGAGGGTGGTTTCTTCTTTCTTAAGGAGGGAGGTTTCTGGTTATCGCTGCTACCAATGTTACAAGTCTTGGTATAAGAGTTGTAGAGGAATAGGGAGTTTAGCTAGTATTGTATTCACTAAAACTTGAACTGATTTTTATTGAGGTTCCAGCAGCTCCTTATATACATTTTGCCAGATCAATTGCTGACTAATTGTATTTCCTAATGTAGGTTGTGGCTGATGACTCATTTGATTGCATCATCATCACCCAATAAGATCCTACTTAATATATCTATTTCTGTCTGATAAGGATCTGCTGATTCATTTGCTGACTAATGCTACTGATTTCATAGATAATACTGATGTACTGATAACCTAAACATATACTAACTGATTTGACTAAAAACTGATCTAACTTAAACATTCAAGCGGCAGATCATAACAGGGGTAGATAGGCTCAAAATCCATCAGTGAGTCTTCTTTGTTGGGGCTATCACTCTGCATGCCATATTCAGAGGGCTGAGGTGAGCCTAAAGATCTCACAAACTCACCTGGCTCAGTTTGCGCAAGGTGACAAGGATGGCCAGGTGCCAATATAGAAGTATAAACCGGCTGTCAAGATAAAATTGATACAGTAGTGAACAATGAATGGTCAAATATGACTTGAGTGGCAAAACACTGGCTGTGATCCTTGTAATATTTCCTATGCTGTATGCATGCTCATGGCTGAGAGGCTTGCCACAATAGCCACATGATCTTTTCTCTCTTCTCTTATGGTGTTGAGCCAAAGTAGTCTTGCCCATGGGGCAAACAGTTTGACCTTCAACAATGTAATACTATTATATCACTTTTTGGTCAATACTCATGTGAACTTAAGACAGTCTTGTATTTGAGACATAGCACCTACGTGAATGCAAGATTCAATGATGACCCGCCATAGTAAGCATTATACATAAAGTTGAGGTACCACATGCGCACATATATGTAACACTATTTCCCCTTTGGTATGACTCACTTCCATATATATGCCACCACAAAACAAAGCAAAGTTGTTTGGTCCTCAACCAAACCCCACTGCTGATGGCAACAGAAGAACAGATGGGCAACAGCTTGCTTTGACATTAAGTGCAACAAGCAGGGCTACATCCAAAAAAGGCCCTGTGGACAATATGTTCATTGAAGGTAATAATGCAGACTTCTCAGGTTCTCAGTCACGTAGGCAATTGAGAACCTCTGCGGAACCATAAGCTGACTATTACGCTCAGGCAGATGAGAATGTAGCAAATTCAGTAGGCTCAGTTGTGTAACAAGTCTTGGTATATGAGTTGAAGAGGAATAGGGAGTTCAGCTAGTATTGTATTCACTAAAACTTGAACTGATTTTTATTGAGGTTCCAGCAGCTCCTTATATACATTTTGCCAGATTAATAGCTGACTAATTGTATTTCCTAATGTAGGTTGTGGCTGATGACTCATTTGATTGCATCATCATCACCCAATAAGATCCTACTTAATATATCTATTTCTGTCTGATAAGGATCTGCTGATTCATTTGCTGACTAATGCTACTGATTTCACAGATAATACCAATATACTGATAACCTAAATATATACTAATTGATTTGACTAAAAACTGATCTAACTTAAACATTCAAGCGGCAGATCATAATATACTCCCCTACTAAAGTTGAGAGGGTTCTCCTGAATCTCTTTTCTTGAGATACCAAATTCTTGATGGTTCAGTATTATCAGCAAGGCTTGCAAGCTTGAGTCTGTCCCTATGCACTAGTCTTCCTGGATATTGCCTTGTTTGTCCACTAGTTGGTAAGTTGCAAATGGGCATTCTCTGATGATCTTGAATGGTCCTGTCCATTGTGGCTCAAACTTCTTCCAAGTGTTGTTTCTTAGTAATACAAAGTTCCCAACTCTCAATGCTTCTGGTGCTATAGTCTTATCAAATCTCTGCTTCATCTTTTCTGCACTTTGAGATACTTTGGTCTGTGCCTCTTGATGTCTTTGTTCTAGTTGCTGGTGTCTACTTGGCTGACTAAGTTAATCTACTAAGGTGTCTGTAAGCTTTGGTTGTGTGAGATCTGCTGGAATTCTAGGTTCACATCCATACACTAAGTAAAATAGCAATTGCTGGGTGGTGTTGTGTACTCTGACTCTGCATGCAAAGAGTGCTTGGTCTATATACTCATCCCATCTACTGACAATTCCATTTGCATACTTGACCAGCATTTTTCCAAATAACCCATTGAATCGTTCAGTGACTCCATTAGTACTGGAGTGATATGCTGAGGTTTTCAAGTGTTTAATCTGCTGCATTTCCAGGTAAGCTTCCAATGTCTTTGCCATAAAGTTTGCACCTCTATCAGATTGAATCTCTACAGGACATCCAAACTTTGTAAGGATTTCATGGTAGATGAAACTTGCAACTTCTTGTTCACTTGCTCTAGGTACAGCTTTAGCAACTGGCCATTTTGTGGCATGGTCAATTGCTACTAAGATCCAATGGTTGCATTTCATTGTAGTTGGCAGTCTTCCAATAAAGTCAATTCTTCATCTTTCAAATGGTCTTACAGGCTCTAAGGGAAAGAGTTCAGCAATTATCTGTGGTTGGCCTTGGTTGACTTGGCAATTTGGGCATACTTTCACTAGCTTCTTAATGTCTTGTTTCATTCTAGGCCACCATGCTCTGGCTTTCACAAGAGTATAGGTTCCTTCAATTCCAAGATGTCCATATCCATTGCGTAGCTTACGCTTTAAATCCAGGCAAGAAACATAAGGGCAATAGGCAATAGGGCTTCCATCAGCAATTTGGTAGAGTGTTTCATCCTGTACAACAAATTTGCTGGCTTCATCCCAGATTGTCTTCTTTATATCTTCATCCACCTCATTAGAAATGGCTTGGTCCTCCAAGTATGGTGGTAATAAGCTAGGCCAATCTGATTCATGCACTAAATTGAGTTGTGCCACTTATTCTAGTCTTGATAAGGCATCAGCAACCGTGTTGTTTTTTCCAGGGCTGTATACAATCTCCAAGTCAAATTGCTGAATGTATTCACTCCATCTTGTCATTCTTCTAGAGAGTACCTTCTGAGTAAATATATACTTGAGGGAGGCATAATCAGTCTTCACAGTGCATTTGACTCCTTCAATATAGCATCCCCATGTCTTCAAACAGTGTGTTATAGCAAGCATCTCCTTCTGGTGCACTGGATAGTTTTGTTCTGCTGAGTTCAGTTTCTTGGATTCAAAGGCAACAGGGTAGTCCTTTCCCTTGTATTCTTGGCTCAACACTCCACCAATTGCATAATCTGCAGCATCTGTGCACAGAGTGAACTCTCTTCTGAAGTCAGGTATTCTTAAGCTTGGTAGTTTAGCAAGTTCATTCTTGAGTGTCTGGAATGCAGTCTCACAAGCTATGTCCCACTTGTAGGTATTGTCTTTCTTGAGGATATCAGTTAAAGGGACTGCAATACTTGCAAAGGACTTGACAAATCTACAATAATAGGATACCATTCCAAGGAATGATCTGAGTTCTGATATGCTATGGGACTGCTTCAGGTTCTTGATAACTTCAACCTTCTTAGTGAGGCCAAAACTCATGACTGAGTACTAGTAATGTCCATATCTGGTCCTGAATGCTGTCTTAGGGATATCATCTGGCTTCACCCCAATCTGGTTGTATCCTGACATGAGGTCAGTCTTGTTGAAAATAGTGGCACCATTGAGTTGGTCCAAGAGCTCATCAATCCAAGGTATGGGGTACTTATTCTTCACAGTAACTGAGTTGAGGGCTCTGTAGTCAATGCGCATCCTAAGTGTTCCATCCTTCTTTTTCACAAAAAGTACTGGTGCTCTCCAAGGTGACTTGCTGGATCTGATATATCCTTGTTCCAGTAATTGATCTATTTGTCTCTTCATCTTTTCAACTCCAATGGACTCATTCTGTAAGGTGTCTTACTCACTGGAGGGCTATCTCCTGTTTAAATGGGATGATCCACATCTCTGACCAGTGATAGGCTTACAAGCTCTTCTGGAAATATGTCTGAATACTCCTTCAAAAGAGTGTTCACCTTTTGGGATACTGGTGTTGAGGAATTCTCCTGTAATACTGCCATGAGGAACATCTGGGTGCCTTTTCTTAGTGCTCTACAGAACTGTGTCTTGCTAAGCTCATTGTCTCACACACACTGGAATTGACCAAGCTAAAATCCAGTCTGGCAGGTGATAGCTCATAGGTCTTGTTGTCCTTCTAGATCTGAGTAGCATAGGTTCTCCAGTTGATTGATGAATTACAACAAAATAGCCAGGTTTTCCCAAGTACAAGGGCAAACTTGCAGTTCCCAAATATATAGGCCTGTAGATCTTCCTCATAGTCATTGATCTTCATCCTTACTGGATGAGTAATACGGTTGATTATGTGAGAGTTCCCATTGGCTGTTGAGACTGAAGTTGATTTAGTAGGTTCCAAGTTGATTCCGGCTTTCAGAGCAAATTGCTCTGACATGTACTCACGCAATGCTCCTGAGTCAATCATGATCTTGGCAGGTACTCCATTGATTACTCCATTCATGTATAATAGCTTTCCTCAGTTTGAGGTCATCTGGGATAGGTATTATTCTGTCATGTGGAAGGTAAGTTCTGAGTCTTCTTCAAGTTCATCCTCCATGTTACTATGCTCCATGGCCTCAATACAGCTAAAGGTTCTTGATGGCTGGTGTTCATTTCTTCTCTGAGGGCAGTGCTTTGCAAAATGTCCTTGCTGGTGGCAATTGAAGCAAAGTCCTTTCTTCTTACATTCTTCTGAGGTAGGATTCTTCTGCATAGAGTCTATTCCCATTGGGACTGCTTCTGATTGTCTTCTTTCATAGTGATTGTAGCCTCTCTGATTAGTTATTGTGGGCTTCCCAACTCCAAACATAGCTGAGTCATAGTCAATGGCAATCTTGATGGCTTCTTCAATAATCTGAGGTACTCAATAATTCACTTCCTTACGAGTTCTTTCTTTCAACCCATCAATAAAATATTCAACTTGATCCACAGGGTCCATTCTTTTAATTTACCCAAGTAGATATCTATATTCATAGATGTACTTCTGGACCAATCCTTTTTGTCTGAGTGTCTTCAACTTCCTTCTTAGCAGTGTCTGCTGGTGTGGAGGTTCAAAAGCATCCTGAATTTCTAACACAAAGTCATCCCAGGTAGAGATTGTAGAGCATCCCATCATAGTGGCTGACCTGATTGTTTTGTGGTGCCACTGTAAAGCTGCATCTGCCAGGTTAGATGCTGCAAAATGCAACTTGCTTTCTGGAGCAATTCCTTTAGCTTTAAAAGCTTCTTCAATCTGAAAGAGCCAAGTTCCCAGGTTTTCATTGACTCTGCAATGGTACTGATTGACCTTCACACTAAAGTTGCTCTTGACACAACTTTGCTGGCTCTGAGCCATGGTAGTTATTCCTTGTTGCTGTTGGCTGAGGTTCTGGAGTAACTGTTGCTGTTGGGCCAGGATTTGCTGCATGGCATTCTTCCATGCTTCATTGTGCAACATCTTGAGGGTGGTTTCTTCTTTCTTCAGGAGGGTTGTTTCTGATTATTGCTGCTACCAATGTTACAAGTCTTAATATAAGAGTTGTAATGGAATAGGGAGTTTAGCTAGTATTGTATTCACTAAAACTTGAACTGATTTTTATGGAGGTTCCAGCAGCTCCTTATATACATTTTGCCAGATCAATGGCTGACTAATTGTATATCCTAATGTAGGTTGTGGCTGATGACTCATTTGATTGCATCATCATCACCCAATAAGATCCTACCTAATATATCTATTTCTGTCTGATAAGGATTAGCTGATTCATTTACTGACTAATGCCACTGATTTCATAGATAATACTGATATACTGATAACCTAAACATATACTAATTGATTTGACTAAAAACTGATCTAATTTAAACATTCAAGTAGCAGATCATAACAGTTGAAGACCAGCAAGTGGCTGTCATAACATCACCACCACCCATATCAGCAAGTATGTTGTCAGCTCATACCAAAGCATTAATGAAGCAATTAGATGCAGTGGCTGATAGGATAGATGCAATGGCCCAGAGAAATCAGGAAATAGTCCAGAAAGTAGATGAGCAGATAATACATGTAGAGCAATCAATATCCCAGGTAGAGAAAGCAGAATCTTTGCTGCAAAGAAGGAATTCAAGTAGCGCAATGTCATAGCCAAGAATTGAGTCATTTCCCAATGTAAAAGCAGAGGAACACCATACAGTCTTTGAAGCACAAAAACAGTGCCCAAAGATAAAGCCCACAGAAAAACTCATAATCGCATGGGATGGAGACAATGTGCTGTTTATACCAAAGCTTAAAAATCAAAAGGCATTTAAGATCTGTGAAGCCATTGTAGTGGGGTCACAGTGACACCCACTGACAGATATGCTCATTCCCATATTTTCTACTTCCCTATTTCTCTACTACACCCATTTTAGTTTTATCACATTTGTCTTACTTGATCAGTACAATCCCATAAGCCAGCTGACTATAACACCTGCTTACTTTATTGCATAAGTTATCCCTCACATTATGTAAGAATACTAGCTGTAAGTTCTTCTGTATTAGGCAAGTACCTGTGCCAGTACCTGTTACACATGATCAGACCATGCTACCATTCCTACCATTTCTACAACATTTAGGGTACTCCTCTGTCACACAGGTTTCAGAGTACTGATTCCAAATGGTTGGATGTGCTGTGCCCCTTAAAACCTTCTGGCACCTACCTAGCACATTTGTAGGTCATTCTGATGTCATTAAAATTTCTAATGATCTCCAGAACCTTCTAGAACACCATGTTTGTAATCAATTTGCCAGTGGGAAAAGTATATAAGGGAGGCAATCCCTCAACAATAAATGAACATCCCTTTTATCAATATACCAACTAGTTACTTAGTGTGATCACTGCTACCTGCTGCCACCTGAACTTCCAGCACCAGACCACAGGACACTCCCAGGAAACCACGCTGACAGCCAACTGACCTTGGAGGCACTACTTGTGAGGAATACTTGGAGTAGGTATCTTTTATTGTATTTGATTCTTTCCCAAGTTTGTTCTTTTACAGGTAAAGATACTTCTTTGTCTTGGTAACTATTGACCACAGCCACATTCTTATTGAGTCCCTGCTGGTGGAGTTTACAATTGTTTTGACTTTGGAGGCTTTAGTACATTGTCATCTGAAAGGACTCAGAGACCAGCACATACTTTTGTTAAGATGCCAACTAAGTTGGGAACTGTCGCTCAATAGTTTTCCCTTGACAAGCTTATGGCTTTATACCTCATCACATTAGATTAGAGACAGAACCCACATATTCATAGCAAGCTTTTGCTAGAGGTTATTGTACCCAGTGAACACCTCACACACAAAACACCTGAGAAGTGCTGAAGGTATCTCTCCCTTAGACTTATACACCACCACACCATTGAGTGCAATAATGAAGAGTGGGCCAATATACAATGGGCTGTCAGAGGTCTAGCACACCATCACTGTAAGGCTGGCAACCATGGGACCGTCAGGAACTTAAGGCCAAGTAAAATGCACTTGACTTGTTCTATGAGCATTATCCTGAATTCAAATAGGCAAACAGGTTTTGGGCCAGCATTTATATGCTAAGAAAGTATCTTAAGAATAGCAGAAGCTATTAAAGGCAGGAGAACAAGGGTGCCATGGCTAAAAACCAGCAGCTTCCTCAAGGGCCCACTACAAGCAAAGGACCTGGCAATGATCATAAACAAGCCGCTTTTACAGGAGGCTGTCACAACAATGGTTGAGAGCTCAAAACTAGCAGAAAAGACACATCAGGTTGCCAGAAGAGTGCCAGCAAGGGACAAGCAGGCCAAAACAGATGCATCAGAGAAGAATTTATCCAGAAGAAAAGATAGTTCTTTACAAGAAGCACTCAGACACAGTAGCGTGAAAGTCCTGGCAGTGATAGAGGAAAAGGTATAGGGAAAAATGTCTACCCCAGCCTGAGACAGGGAGACCTGCAAAAAAAACTGCAGTTCTTGCCAATTAATACCACAAGCCAGGAACCAACTGAATCCCATCATAGCCAAGAAGAATTACCATCAAGAAAACAGCTATTTTAATTTTGAGCTACACTCCAGCATGTTAGATGAGTTTGCTGAAAAAGACATTATGTCTACCGCAGCCTCCACATCCTCCATTGTTGACATAGTGGAGATCCCACTGACAGAGAAGGTTACAATGTCAAGAGCTCCAAAGACTATCACAATACCTTCAGTGAAGTTTTGGAACATTAATAGGCACACCAAGAGGTTGCAGCCTTCTTCAAGAGCAGTGCTCAAGAAAACTCACTGGAATATTGCTAGGATTTATGCAAAGACCGGCAGATGAGGTGCTAGACCTTGCAGTGCTGGCTGAAGACCAGGATGTGTGAGAACCAGTGAATGCACAGCGGCATAAAGCCATTGGGTTCCTGCCAATGTCATAGAACCAGAGTGTTACAGCAGAAATACTGATTGATTGGTGGGTTTAAATGGAGTTGATAGTTGAGTGTGGGGTTGTGCTTAATGTTAGTGTTGGGCACAGGGACTTGCATAGGTCAATACAATTGGCAATTGAGGTACTACTGAAGTCTCAATGGAACTAAATCAATTTATGCCTAAAAAGTAAGAGAAACAGCTGAGTTAGGAAGTAAGCAGTGTGAAGAAGAGGCAATTGCCAATCAATGCACACAAACATAGGAGGGAATGGAGTGTCTGAGATCCAAAAGTGAGCAAATTGGCAGGGAACCAATCAAAAGCCACTCGTACATTGTTGTGATGAAAAATGTTGATAGGTTTTTTGTGAAATCTTGGGTGCAAGTATTTTTCAATGGTCTCTGGACAGTGTCTTGATGGGATTGTTGCAATTTAAGAAGTAATTTGGATATAAGGAACTAATCAAGAAATAGTGATAATAGTTGAACTGTTGTTTATTCATAAAGAAGCTCAGTATTTATACCTTTGTAGAAGTAATACAGCTGCAACACTAAGTAGGGAGGGTTTCTCAATATTCAGGAGCATTCTGTAACAGTTTCAGGGTTAGTACATAATGTTTGGTAATAGTGCCAATTTGATCCTGACTATAGGGGAATAATCATAAGATCATATATCTGGAGAAAGTGGCGAAGTAAAGGCAGTAAATGAGTCCTACAGTTACTAAGACTAGCCTAGAATTGTTAAGTAAATTTTTAGCTGCTGAATGATACCAAATAGTCCAATATTTCAACACTCCCCCTCAACTAAATAATTTCTTAATCCCAATTTCTCTCTAAGGATCTCAACCTGTGGCCTAGCTAGTGGTTTTGTCAATATGTCTGCCACCATTTTGTCAGTTGGGCAGTAAACCAGCTCTACTAAGTTATTTTCTACAGCTTCCCTCACAAAGTGAGGCTGTATATCAATGTGCTTAGTTCTGGCATGATTAGTAGGATTTCTAGCTAATGAAATACAACTTTGATTATCCTTGTAAATACATGTTGGTTCACCTGAATTAAAACCTAAGTCTTTGAATAATTTTTGTAGCCATATAGCCTCCTTAGTTGCTTGACATGCAGCCATATATTTGGCTTCAGTTGTAGATAGTGCCACAGTTGGTTGTTTCTTGCAATTCCAAGTAATAGCTGCACCAGCATAAAGAAATACATAGCCTGTGGTAGAGCGTCTGTCAATCAGATCTCTACCCCAATCTGAATCACTATAACCATCAAATTTTTGCCTATTAGCTGCTCCAGAGTATTCCAGTACCATATATATGGTACCTTGTAGATATCTCAAAATCCGCTTAACTGCTGCAATTTGATCTGATCCATAATTCTGCATGAATTGACTGACTATTCCAACTGCTACTGCAATATCTGGACGTGTAGACACCATCAAATACATTAGGCTACCAACCATTGATTGATAGGGAAAGTTTTGGTCCATATTTGAGCCGTTTTCATCTATAACTGGCTGAGATTTGCTTAATTTCAGGTTATTGTCCATAGGGGTTGCTGCAGGTTTGCAATTTTCCATTTTGAAGCATCTAAGAATGTCCCTGATGTACTTAGACTGATTCAGCACAATTTTCTGCGTAGGTATGTCAAATTTGACCTCAATTCCAAGAAAATAGCTCAATTTTCCAAGATCCTTCATCTCAAACTTGCTGAAGAGATCTGATTCTGTCTGTTTAAGTGCCTCTTGATCACTTGTAGCTATAATTAGGTCGTCCACATAAAGAACTAAGATGATCACACCCTTTTTGAGCTGTTTCACATATATACTGTGATCTGCAGTGCTACGAGAGAACCCAATTTCCTCTAGATATGTGTCAATCTTGTTATACCATGCTCTGGGTGCCTGCTTAAGCCCATACAACAATTTTCTAAGTTTGCACACCTTATGGGGGCTTTTTGGATCGGTAAAACCTTCTGGTTGCTCCATATATATAGTTTCTTGCAAATCCCCATTTAGAAAGGCTGTTTTGACATCCATTTGGTGTAGATCTAGGCTGTGTACAGCTGCCAGGGCTAGAACTGTCCTAATAGAGTTAAACTTGGCAACCGGAGCAAATGTTTCCTTAAAGTCTAGTCCCTGGATCTGTGAATAGCCTTTAGCTACCAATCTAGCCTTGTACTTATCAACAGCACCATTTGAGGTTATCTTGATCTTGTAGACCCATCTACATCCTATTGGCTTTCTCCCATTTGGTAAATCTACCAGTTCCCACGTTTTTGCCTTGATCAGTGATTGGTACTCCTCCTGCATGGCTTGTTGCCACTTAGTAGCATCTGGACCTTGCATTGCCTGTTCCAGATTCTGAGGTTCGGCACATAAGGCAAGATAAGCTTCTTCATGATCATTGGATGTCTGCCACCAGGATCCAGGGGCATTTCTTATTCTGGTAGATCTCCTAACTGGGATAATCTGTTCTGATCTGGGACTGGTAGAAGTATCTTCCATCTCTGGCTGGATTTGGTACGTATCTTCTTCATTTGTGTTGATTGCATCATCAGGCAGCTGGCCAATGATTTCTGTGGCTTTCTGATCTGAATTCTCCTCAAATACAACGTCCCTGCTCTTGATCAGCTTCTGAATTTTGCCATCATACACTCTATACCCTTTAGTATCTTCACAATACCCAAGAAAGATCCCTTTTCTACTCTTTGGTTCCAACTTTGAGCATTTTTTGTGAGGGATGTGATAAAAAACATCACTGCCAAAGATCCTGAGGTGCTGGAGATCTGGTTTTTTGCCTGTATATGCTTCAAAGGGTGTAGAATCACGTAGTGCTGTTGTTGGGCATCTGTTCTTGATGTATACAGCGGTAGCAACAGATTCAGCCCAAAACTTGTAGTCCATTCCCTTATCATGTAGCATAGATCTTCCCATCTCTACTATTGTTCTATTTGCACGTTCTGCTACTCCATTTTGCTGTGGAGTATGAGGAACTGTGGTCTGTTGAAGTATACCAGTAGACAAGCAGTATTTTGCAAACTCCTTTGAGCAGTATTCTCCTCCATTGTCACTTTGTAGTACCTTCAATTTACACCCAGTTTGTGTTTCTGCCATGTTCTTGAAGTGCTTAAACGTCTCTAAAGCTTCATCCTTTGTTTTGAGGAAGTACACCCATGTATATCTTGTCTTGTCATCATATAAACGTCATAAAGTATCTCTTGGCTCCAAAGGACAGTGTTCTCATGGGGCCACATATGTCTGAGTGTACAATAGCCAATATTTCGGTGGTATTGATGCCTTCTGAGCTCTTGAAACATTGCCTAGCTTGTTTGCCATATGAACATCCCTTACAAACATTCAATTTGATCGGAAATGAGTATTTTAGGCCCAAAACAAGCTGATTTTTCACCAATTGGCTCATTTTCTGTTCCCCTATGTGTCCTAGCCTCCTATGCCACGTCTCCTAGTTGGTTTCATTAGTTTCAGCAATGTTGACATACTCAGGTACAATGATCTTGCATTGTAACTTGTATATATTGTGATCTCTGATTCCCGAAGCTAATTTTTGTCCATTTTCACTCAATATTGAGCAGCTCAGCTTAGTAAAAACAAATTTCAGTCCCTGAGTAGTTGCTTTACTGACTGAGAGTAGGTTCTTAGCTATTCCAGGTTCATAGAGTACGTCAGTCAGTTTTGCTGTTGTTGCCCCTGAGTTATCACTCATATTTAGTTGTATGGACCCACTGGCGGTAGCTTCCAATGCAGAGTTATCTCCCAGATAAACCTTTCTTACGGGAATAGTCTTTAAGTTGCTGAACCAATCCTTTATACCACAAATATGCTGTGATGCTCCAGAGTCAATATACCATTCATTACTTCGGTTACTTGCACTCTCTTGTACAGTGACAAATAGCTGTTCATCAGTAGTTATATGGTTTGCCTGCTCTAGTTTCTGTTTTTTGTCTGCTTGTTTCTTCTTGCATTCTCTTGCCCAGTGTCCTGGCTTCTTTCAGTAGTTACAGCAGCCAGGTTTTCTTCGGTTTTGTTGCTTTCCCTTCTTTTCTGTATGCCTTTCTGAACTGAATAAAGCATTATCTTCAATTTTCTCTGCTTGGTCATTACGTCTGAGTTCTTCATGGAGAAGTCTTCCTTTGACATAGTCTAAAGTCAAGTTGTCATCTCTGCTTTCAAAAGAAAGTATGAGTGGCTCATACTCGTCTGGTAGGCTGCAAAGCAGACAGAGTATCTTTTCTTCATCATCTACACCAGCATTAATACTGTAAAGTTCTTCTGCAAGTGTCTCCATTCTGGTAATGAGTTGTAGCATGTCATCATCTGGCTTTTTTCTCATGTTGAAGAACTTTTGTTTCAAATAAAGCTTGCTTGATACTGACTTTGTTCTAAAGATCTTCTCCAAGGATTCCCATGCTGCTTTGGCAGTATTTGAGGCATGGATTTGTCCAATGAAGGAGTCTTGCACATTGATGCATATTGCATTGAAGGCCTTTCTCTCCTTCTCTTGAAACTTCTCCAAATCTTCTGCTGTTCCTTTGGGCTCAACTTCCTTTCCTGTTACTATGTTCCAAAGCTTTCTTTCCTCAAGGTGGATCTGCATCTTGATTCTCCAAAGTCTGTAGTTCTTCCCATCAAACCTCTCCTTTACAGGGAAGATGTTGGTATTGCTTTGTTTGCTGGTAGAAGTCATCTTTAGAATAGATTAAGGCAATTGGGGCTCATAACCTGTTGCAATTTAAGAAGTAATTTGGATATAAGGAACTTATCAAGAAATAGTGATAATAGTTGAACTGTTGTTTATTCATAAAGAAGCTCAGTATTTATACCTTTGTAGAAGTAATACAGCTGCAACACTAAGTAGGGAGGGTTTCTCAATATTCAGGAGCATTCTGTAACAGTTTCAGGGTTAGTACATAATGTTTGGTAATAGTGCCAATTTGATCCTGACTATAGGGGAATAATCATAAGATCATATATCTGGAGAAAGTGGCGAAGTAAAGGCAGTAAATGAGTCCTACAGTGACTAAGACTAGCCTAGAATTGCTAAGTAAATTTTTAGCTGCTGAATGATACCAAATAGTCCAATATTTCAACAGGGATCAGTACCACTTAGTCACAGGACTTTAGCTTTGTGCCAGCCTTTTGATGGCATTGTCTCATTAATTTTACATAGGGTTTACTTTGGCAGCATCTTGGTCTTCTCATTCCAAACTTGGTGGTTAAGATCATCCAGCTGTTTAGGGGCAGGAGAAGTTCCAACAATGACAGTGGCAGCCATTTCAGAGAGTGACAGCTTGTGGCTCATAACCTGTTGAGAGAGTTACAGATATTGCAGTAATGCAAAGGAGAAGTCAATTTTGTCCATTCTATTAATGATTTACTGATTATAGAAGTGGTACTTATACTTCAACAAGGTCTTTGCAAACATACATCTAAAATACATTGAGGAGGTACTCAAGACAACACGTGGACTACATGAGACTGTTTGGAAAACTTCAAGAAGTATCATGTTCTGGTATCAAATGATTAGGTGAGCCATTCCAGCTAGATATCAGTCAGAAGTATGGCCGGAATCCTCTAAGATTTGTAGGTAATGTTCTAGGTGTCCAAGTCTGGAGAATAATAGGTGCAATTGTAAGCTTATACAACAAATGTGGTGTGCATAATTAGGCAGACCTAGCCTGCAACTAAATATTGGCACCTTACATGGTGGGATGTTGGTTGGTGCTTAACAGTTTTACTGCAGACTTCTGATTGCATTTTCATAGTAGTACAAAAGCCTACTATTAGTCATGTGCAATGCTACCAGACTAATATACCAAATGGAACTTAATTTGATACCTCCCCTTATGCTATTTAAAGATTCCATTGTAGAATCTTGTCACTTTATTTGCTTCTGACTGCTGTTATGTCCATTGCTCATATAGTTCAAATCAAAAATACGCTATGGCCTGCAGCTTACTAATCTCTACATGCATGTACACCTGCTGCAACTGACACACCTCTATCACTTCAATTCTACAGCTTTTCAGTTTGATACTTTAACATTTATTACATATGTTATATTACTGGTAATACATGGATCATGCAAACATATGCCTGGTTGCCATCAGTGTTGTTATTAGTATCCCTTGAATATTAGCCAAATACTTCTTAATACTTGGCAAATAAGTTCCTCTGCTCTGATGGGTTCTAGCCACTCTTATAGTTGTGGTCCAGCTGTGGTTTGCATGGATTCTACCCTCAAAGGTGTTGATGGTGCCTTAAGCTAATTTGATAGCTGGCATACTTTGGTGAAGCTGACCTAACTGAAATTGGCTGCATATTGTGCTCAGCCCAGTCATGCCATATCTGACTGATTAGCCACACATTGCATCTGACTAACTTCCTAATGCTGGTGGCATAGATGTCTTCATTTGCATATTTGTTCACTGTAGCTTCTGACTCCTCCAGGCTATCCTGCATATGCCAGCTCATCACAACTATGCTGAGCTTATAGTTAATATTCTTGACAAGATTGGCATATGGCCATACTAGCTACTTCATTGTCACCCTATCTCCCATTGCATCTGCCCCACAGGAGACTCTTGTAAGTTAAAGTTAGTTCCAATGTATTAGACTTGTTCCGTTGGATAGTGCCACATTGAGCCATGAGTGCCAAATGATGCCATAGTGTGCCAGAGAGGTAAAGTGAGCCTATACTTGGCCACAGAGTGTGAAACATAGCTCTGCATCTTCATGTAAAGCAGCCCCTGTGTTTTACCCATTGTGTTAGAGAAAATCCATTTTTTGACCTTTTTTTGTGGATCAATGTAGCTCAGGATGTGTAAGAGCACAGGAGAACTGAAGATATGCGTCTGGTACTCAATACCCATGGCACTCTGAATCTAGCTCCTGTAGCTTGTATCATGTCACAAAAATGAATGGCACTATCTTGGTCCACCGGTACTATCTGGCACTATATTTAAGTATTAGACCTAATGTAAGATCTATACAAAGCACTTATAGTGCCAGATAGTACCGGTGGACCAAGATAGTGCCATTCATTTTTGTGACATGATACAAGCTACAGGAGCTAGATTTAGGGTGCCATGGGTATTGAGTACCAGATGCATATCTTCAATATGCTGGTGCTCTAACACATCCTGCACAACATTGATCCAAAAAAAAAGGTCAAAAAATGGATTTTCTCCAACACAATGGGTGAAACACAGGGGCTGCTTTGCATGAAGATGCAGAGCCATGTTTCACACTCTGTGGCCAGGTAGAGGCTCACTTGGCCTCTCTGGCACACTATGGCATCATTTGGCACTCATGGCTCAATGTGGCACTATCCAACAGAACAAGTCTATTCCACACACCAAGCAAGATGCAGTGGACAACATATTCAATGGTAGCAGAGATCTATGCACTCACCTGAGTACTTGTACTATAGCCACCTAAATCCTGCAACAAAAGCCTAGACCAAAGGTTGTTAATGCACCAAATTAGTAAAGGTGATCTACTTCTGGATTAACATTCCTAAAATGTCATTGTCTGACTCCCAATATCTGCAATGCATTCTTAGTAGAATTTCTGCAGAATATGACTTGATTAAATACATATTGAGTACTTCATGTCCTTGCATATGAATTGCTGTACATGTGCTTAACTCTCAGTTAGAGCTTGTGGGAAGTACTTTTAGAAGTGGATACTCCAGAATAACTTTTGTACAAGTGTTAGGGATACTTGGAGTTCATGGGACAAGAAGTAGGCTATGTGGTTCTCACTTAATGATCCATTGACTATAAAAGTAGCAATCATGCTTTTGTATGGTCTTGCAATAACACACAATCAGAATATGCTTAGGAAGGTACCAAAAACCTGTGTGCAAAGTTAAGAGATGTGCAAGCAACTTTGAGCATTTTCAGGTACTGGCTTCCTGATGCTAGGATGGACATAGGTTCCACCAGGAATTTGGTGGTAATTCACTAAGATTTATAGGTAATGATCTCAGTGACTATGTCAGATGAGCATATGGGTGGAATTACAAGTTATTACAACAATATCTTGCAATTTTGTCCAATATCTCTGCCATCAAAAAGGGATCATACAGCTTGAAACTTTTGTAAGTATTGCAATTGCTTTCAAGCATGGACATGACTTACTCACCTGGCTCATCCCTGCAAATACTAGAGAACTCTGACCAAGCTGTTTTTGGAATTGTACTTATAATAATTTGATCAAAACATTTGGTACCCTGAAAATGAAATTTTGACATGTAGCATCAAAGGCACCTAGCTTTAGACATATGTTTTTGAGACCTTTCTAGACATACTTTATTTTAGTATCTTGCTAACACCATTTAAAATCAAAAAATTCTCTTGTATGCAGCCAATCATCAACCAAGACCACATGATCAATATGGCCTCCATGAACTTATCTAATGATACATAGCTGAATGGAGCCAAATGCCAAGTCTAGTGGGTGAAGCAGATACTGCTACTTCAGGAAAGATGCTGTGGAATAGCCTTATGCAAGAAGAACCCCATCTTGAAGGTATAATACAATAAGTGTTTGAGTATCAGAAGAAAGAACAAAGTGCCTTCAACTTCATTTGCCAAACATCAAAGACAAATTGCCAACTCATTGCTCAAAAGCAAAAATTGCAAGGAGTAGCTGGAAGGCATCAGAAGACATCTACTAGTGATGTTCTGCTGCTACAAAGATGTACCTTTGACACAATATTTCTGCCACAAAGATGCTGCAAGGAGTAAAGAGCAGAGGTCCAGTTGATCAAAACACCCTGTTTGTTGATGAGATCAAATCTATTGTTTTACACACTATTGAGAAATATAAGATAACTCACCTTAGGAAAAGCCCAAAAAACAGGCTTTATGGTCTTGTGATGGCAAAAGCAACCTGTCATTCAGCCATTGCAAAAGGGAAGGACACTTATCAGGCAAGTGCATCTGAATGGCAGTGAACTAATACAAAATGCCTGAATGTGAAAATGCTGCAACAACTAATGATAGACCATTTAGAGATACACTGGGTAGAACCATAAGAAAGGATTCTGGAAGTTGATATATTGACTTTGAAGCATCTTGACACTAGGGAGACAGCTGTTCAGGAGTTCTGGGCTAGCCAAAATAAAATTGAAACAGAGTTAATATATTGTGATAAGTGCAGACCAATGTAACATTAATCCTTGAGTTGTGCCAAATATTCATTCACATTTGTAGATGATTACACAAGCTACCCATTGATATACCTCATGGAAGAGACATAGATGCCCTGTCTAAGCTTAGGGGGCTTGATGCCATGGTGGGAAGAGTAACTGGTGACAAAATCAAGAGAGCACACCAAGAAAATGGTGGAGAATGCACTGCAAAGCTCTGCATGGGTTACAACAAAGTTCATCAGATAATGCAGGAGACCAGTGTACAACACTCCTCACAGCAAAACTGAGTATAGTAACTTGTAGACAAAGTAAAAACGGATATGATACAATCTATGATCCGTGAGCAAGGATGGTTGATAGTTATAGTGAAGAAACAGCTATTACAGCTGTGTCCCTTGAGGATAGGACCTTCAGCCAATTCATGTATGATTATACTTTGTTTGAGGTGCACCAAGACTAAAGATCAAATACAGAACACCTCATGATATGTGATTGCAATGCACTAACTAAGAAGTAGCCCTTGACTCAGTCACAAATTGAGCAAAAAATAGTAAACTGCATATTATTGGGCCACAGTTATGGGAGTAACACCTATTAATTCCAAAATGCCAATTAAGGAAATTGGAAAAGCCTAGGGATGTGCTGGATAGTTAAAGCACACAATGTTTACAACTAATTTTATCACATGAATCTAAAAGTCCCAAATTGAATCCGCAAACAATCAGGATTAGATAGGAGCAACAAAATGAGTACTTCTCAGGACCCAAGAACCCCACATCTGAGGCTCAGCACATATTACCTCCCAGAAAGATTCCAGAAGTGATCATTATGGTATCACTGAGTGGGAGATCCAACTGGATTAGAAATACCCCAAATTACAGGACCAATAATGATAAGAAGTGCCTGATTCTGTCTATATTGATTTGCACAGACTGTGCATGACACCTTAAAACGCCCTCAGACAGAGTTATGGAGATTTGCACTGATTGAGGTATATTGGGCCTAGATGAAATATTCAACTTGAGAATTAGGCAGGTTACCAATTAACCATATGAAAATAATTTAGCCCCACAGGTGGATCCAATCTGAATCAGCTGTCAAGATCCCATCAGGAGACCTACTTAATACCAGCAGCTTGGAATTCATAAATATCTACACAATCCTGAGACAGAAGCACAAGAATGTTTTGCTAATTTACAGTCAAATAAAACTGACAAAATATAACGGTGTTTTTACAGTGATTTGCAAAGGGTGGCATGGTATTATTATGGTCTTAGTGGGTGTTGCAACTGTCTGGGTGGATCTAACCATCCAGTCCATCCAGCTTCTTCATATGGCAAAAAGCCTGACGGTGTTTTGACAGCCTCTTTGCAATCCTCTGATGGCATTATCATTGCAGTATGGTAGCCTACAGTTGGTACTGAATGATGCAACTATATCAATTTACCAAGTGGTATTTCCTTTTTCTATCCCCCCCTTGTGCAAGTCATATATTTAATTGTAGAATTACCCCTCTTTATTTACTCCCCCACTGCTACCTCAAGTAGTCCACATATAGTTTGAACCAAAAATATTATGGCCTCCTGCTTACTAACCTTTGCAAACATGCAAACCTACCACAATTAACATACTTCTACCACCTTAACTTTACCGCTTTTTAGGGTGATGCCTGCAGAGTTGCCATTGACTATGTATTGCTGATAACATATACATCTTGCAAACATATGCTTGGTTGGCACCACTTCTGCCATGAATGCCTCCTTAATATCCACTGTAGTAGGGTAGCAGTGATACTAACTGGCAGATGTGCTCATTGCCATATGTTCTACTTCCCTGTTTTTCTATTACCCTTATTTCAGTATCAATCCATTTGTCTCTCTTGATTGGTACTATCCCATAAGCCAGCTCACTAGCACACCTGCTTACCTTGTTAAATAAGTTTTCATTCATTTTATATAAGATTACTTGATGTGAGTGCTTCCATAATAGGCAAGCATGTGCACCAGAGCCCATGACACATGACCAAACCATGTCACTTTCCCTACCATTTTCATACTGTACATGGTATTGCTATGTTACACAGGCTTCCAAATACTAGTACCTGATTGGTTGCATTTGCTAGGCCACTTAGAAACTTCCACAACCTACTTAAAACATTTGTTTTGATCTGCTGCTTGAATGCTTAAGTTTAGGTTATCAGTATATCAGTATTATCTGTGAAATCAGTAGCATTAGTCAGCATATGAATCAGCAGATCCTTATCAGACAGAAATAGATATATTAGGTAGGATCTTATTGGGTGATGATGATGCAATCAAATGAGTCAACAGCCACAGCCTACATTAGGAAATACAATTAGTCAGCAATTGATCTGGCAAACATATATAAGGAGCTGCTAGAACCTCAATAAAGATCAGTTCAAGTTTTAGTGAATACAATACTAGCTGAACTCCCTATTCCTCTACAACTCTTATACCAAGTTTTGTAACATTGGTAGCAGCAATAACCAGAGACCTCCCTCCTGAAGAAAGAAGAAGCCTCCCTCAAGATGTCCAAAAATCAAGAATGGAAGAATGCTATGCAGCAAATCCTGGCTCAGCAGCAACAGTTACTCCAGATCCTTAGCCAGCTACAACAAGGAATGACTATCATGGCCCAAAGCCAGCAAAACCCTGTCAAGAGCAACTCTAGTGTGAAAGTCAACTGGTACTGTGGCAGAGTTAATGAAAACCTGGGAACTTGGCTCTTCCAGATTGAGGAAGCTTTCAAGGCTAAGGGAATTGCTCCAGAAAGCAAGCTACACTGTGCAGCCTCTTACCTGGCAGATGCAGCTTTTCAGTGGTACCACAACAAGATCAGGTCATCCACCATGATGGGATGCTCTACAATCTCTACCTGGGATGAGTTTGTGTTGAAAATTCAGAGTGCCTTTGAACCCCCATACCAACAGACACTACTAAGTAGAAAGTTGAAGACACTCAGACAGAAAGGAATGGTCCAAGATTACATCTACAAATATAAGTGTCTACTTGAACAAATTGAAAGAATGGATCCTCTGGATCAAGTTGAAAACTTTATTGATGGGTTAAAAAAAGAACTTGTAAGGAAGTGAATTATCAAAGACCTCAGACTATTGAAGAGGCCATCAAGATTGCCATTGACTATGACTCAGCTATGTTTGGAGTTGGGAAGCCAGCAATGACTAAACAGAGATGCTATAATCACTATGAAAGAAGACAATCAGAAGCAGTGCCAATGGAAATAGATGCTATGCAGAAGAATCCTACCTCAGAAAATGTAAGAAGAATGGACCTTGCTTTAATTGCCACCAGCAGGGACATATTGCAAAGTACTCCCCTCAGAGAAGAAATGGACACCAGCCATCAAGAACCGTCAACTATATTGATGCCCTGGAGCAAAGTAACATGGAGGATGAACTTTAAGAAGACTCAGAACTCACCTTCCATATGACAGAAGAATACTTTTCTCAGATGACCTCAAACTCAGGAAAGCTATTATACTTGAATAGAGTAATCAATGGAGTACCTGCCAAAATCATGACTGACTCTGGAGCATTGCACAAGTACATGTCAGAGCAATTTGCTTTGAAAGCTGGAATCAACTTGGAACCCACCAAATCAACTTCAGTCTCAGCAGCTGTTGGGAACTCTCACATAATCCACTGTATTATTCATCCAGTAAAGATGAAGATCAATGACTATGAAGGAGATCTACAGGCCTATATATTTGGGAACTGCAAGTTTGACCTTGTACTTGGGAAAACCTGGCTATTATGTTATAATCCATCAATCAACTGGAGAACCCATGCTACTCAGATCCAGAAGGATAACAAGACCTATGAGCTATTACCTGCTGGACTGGATTTTAGCTTGGTCAATTCCAGTGTGTGTGAGACAAGTGAGTTTAGCAAGACACAGTTCTGTAGAGCACTAAGAAAAGGCACTCAGATGTTCCTCATAGCAGTATTACAGGAGGATTCCTCTACCCCAGTACCCCAAAAGCTCCAAACTCTTTTGAAGGAATATTCAGACCTATTTGCAGATGAACTAGTAAGCCTACCACCAGACACAGACATAGATCATGCCATTAAAACAGGAGATAGCCACCCAGTGGGTAAGACACCTTGCAAAATGAGTCCATTGGTGTTGGAAGAGATGAGGGGACCAATATATCAATTATTGGAGCAAGGATACATCAGACCCAGCAAGTCACCTTGGGGAGCACCAGTACTTTTTGTGAAGAAGAAGGATAGAATTCTTAGGATGTGTGTTGACTACAGAGCCCTCAACTCAGTTACTGTGAAGAATAAGTACCCCATACCTTGGATTGATGAGCTTTTGGACCAACTCAATGGAGCCACTATATTCAGCAAGATTGACCTCATGTCAGGATACAACCAGATTAGGGTGAAGTCAGAAGATATCCTTAAGACAGCATTCAGGACCAGATATGGGCATTACAAGTACTCAGTCATGAGTTTTTGCCTCACCAATGCCCCTGCAATATTCATGACACTGATGTAGACCATCTTCCAGGAGTACTTGGACAAATTTGTGATAATCTACCTGGATGACATATAGATATACAGCAAGACAGAAGAGGATCACATGGTGCACATTGAAAAGGTTTTGAAGAAGGAAAGAGAGAACAAGCTATATGGCAAGCTAGCCAAGTGTGAATTCTTCAAGGAACACATTGAATACCTGCAACACATAGTGACTAGCACAGGGGTGACCTTAGACCCTGAGAAGGCTGAAGTTATCAAGAACCTGAAGCAGCCCCATTGCATATCAGAACTCAAATCATTCCTTGGAATGGTTTCCTATTATTGGAGATTTGTCAAGTCCTTTGCAAGTATTGCAGCCCCTTTAACTGATATCCTCAAGAAAGATAACACCCATAAGTGGGACATAGCTTCTGAGACTGCCTTTCAGACGCTCAAGAATGAACTTGCTAAACTACCAAGCTTAAGAATACCTGACTTCAGAAAAGAGTTTACTCTGTGCACAGATGCTTCAGATTATGCAATTGGTGGAGTATTCAGTTAAGAATACAGGGGAAAGGACTACCCTGTTGCCCTTGAATCCAAAAAACTGAACTCAGCAGAACAAAACTATCCAGTGCACAAGAAGGAGATGCTTGCTATAACACACTGTTTGAAGACATGGGGATGCTATATTGAAGGAGTCAAATGCACTGTGAAGACTGATTATGCCTCCCTCAAGTATATATTTACTCAGAAGGTACTCTCTAGAAGAATGACAAGATGGAGTGAATACATTCAGCAATTTGACTTGGAGATTGTATACAGCCCTGGAAAAACAACATGGTTGCTGATGCCTTATCAAGACTAGAACAAGTGACACAACTTGGTGCATGAGTCAGATTGGCCTAGCTTATTACCATAAAACTTGGAGGACCAAGCCATTCCTAATGAGGTGGATGAAGATGTAAAGAAGATAATCCGGGATGAAGCCAGCAAATTTGTTGTACAGGATTAAACACTGTACCAAATTGTTGACAGAAGCCCTGTTGCCCTTATGTTGCTTGCCTTGATTTAATACATAAGCTACACAATGGATATGGACATCTTGGGATTGAAGGAACCCATAGCCTTGTGAAAGCCAGAGCATGGTGGTCCAGAATGAAACAAGACATTGAGAAGCTAGTGAAAATATGCCCAAATTGCCAAATCAACCAAGGCCAACCACAGAGAATTGCTGAACTCTTTCCCTTAGAGCCTGTAGGACCATTTGAAAGATGGGGAATTGACTTTATTGGAAGAGTGCCAACTGCCAGGAAATGCAACCATTGGATCCTAGTAGCAATTGACCATGCCACCAAATGGCCAGTTGCTAAAGCTGTACATATAGTCAATGAATAAGAAGTTGCAAGTTTCATCTACCATGAGATCCTTATGAAATTTGGATGCCCTGTAGAGATTCTATCCAATACAGGTGCAAACATGATAGCAAAGACATTGGAAGCTTACCTGGAAATGCAGCTGATCAAACACTTGAAAACCTAGGCATATCACCCACAAACTAATGGAGTCACTGAATGGTTTAATGGATTATTTGGAAAAATGCTGACCAAGTATGCAAATAGAGTTGTCAGTAGATAGGATGAGTATATAGACCAAGCACTCTTTGCATGCAGAGTCAGAATACAAAACACCACCCAGCAATTGCCGTTTTACTTAGTGTATGGATGTGAACCTAGAATTCCAGGAGATCTCACACAACCAAAGCTCACAGACACCTTAGAAGATGAACTCAGTCAGCCAAGTAGACACCAGCAACTGGAGCAAAGACGTCAAGAGGCACAGACCAAAGTATCTCAAAGTGCAGAAAAGATGAAGCAGAGATTTGATAAGACTATAGCACCAGAAGCACTGACAGTTGGGAACTTTGTATTGCTAAGAAACAACACTTAGAAGAAGTTTGAGCCACAATGGACAGGACCATTCAAGATCATCATAGAATATCCATTTGCAACTTACCAACCAGTGGACAAACAAGGCAATATTTGGGAAGATTTAGTGCATATCCAGGAAGACTAGTGCATAGGGACATACTCAAGCTTGCAAGACTTGCTGATAATACTGAACCATCAAGCTATTGATATCTCAAGAAAAGAGACTCAGGAGAACCCTCTCAACTTTGGTAGGGGAGAATGTTATGATCTGCCGCTTGAATGCTTTAGTTAGATCAGTTTTTAGTCATATCAATTAGTATATGTTTAGGTTATCAGTATATCAGTATTATCTATGAAATCAGTGGCATTAGTCAGTAAATGAATCAGCCAATCCTTATCAGACAGAAATAGATATATTAAGTAGGATCTTATTGGGTGATGATGATGCAATCAAATGAGCCATCAGCCACAACCTACACTAGGATATACAATTAGTCAGCAACTGAATTGGCAAACTATATATAAGGAGCTGCTGGAACCTCAATAAAGATCAGTTCAAGTTTTAGTGAATACTATACTAGCAGAACTCCCTATTCCTCTATAACTCTTATACCAAGACTTGTAACACATTCTTAGCTCATGCTGATGTCATGATATCAATTTGACCTCAGAATCCTTTGGAACACCATGGTTAGTAATCACTTTGCCAGTGCAAATGGTGTATAAGGGAGGTGATCCCTCAGCAATGAATCATAATCCCTTTTATAAATATACCAACTTGTTGATTGGTGTGATAACTGCAACCTGCTGTTACCTGAAGTTGCAACCCCAGACTTCAGGATACTCCAACAAATCTGTGATGACAACTAACTGACCTTGGAGGCAATAACTGTAAACAATACTCAGAATAGGCATCTTTTCTTATATTTGATTCTTTGCCAAGTATTTTCTTGTACAGGCAAAGATACTTTTTTGTCCTTGTAACTATTGACCACAGCTGCATTCTTCCAAAGTCTCTGCTGGTGGAGTTGACAATTGTTTTAACTTTGGAAGCTTAAGTGCACTATCATCTCAAAGGATGCTGAACCTAGCACTTACTTTTGTTAAGATGCCAACTCAGCTGGGGATTGTAGCTTATGAGTTTTCTTTTAAGAAGCTTGTGGCTATATTCCCCTTCACATTGAATTAAGGAAAAAGCCAAGTATTCCTAGCAAGCTTTTGCCAGAGTCTATTGCACCCAGTGAAAACCCCACACACCAAACACTTGAGAAGTGTTGGACATATCTGTGTTGATGGAAAGTATTCCATTACTATAATATTTCAATACCAATATGGTTAACATTTCTTTTTTTTGCTTTTGCTGCCATATCACAAAAATGAAAGATTAAGAAATTCCTACTTCAAAGAAAAATAGCTGAAGGGCCCTAGGTAGCAATCAAACCAAGAATAATTTTTCAAGCAGAACACTTGGTAGCCAACACATGCTTCAGATTACAGCTCATTTTAAGCAGTATTTAAGGAGTTATGATCCAAGGAGTTCAATTACTATATATAGTAGGCCTCTCTTGCTAAGATTATTATGGTGACTTTGCTTGCATGTAACTTTTGAGCCAGCCAATCAAATCACAAGATGTTTTCACATGTGTTGCATCTATGCCCACTCAGTGCCACCACAAGATTCTAGCTTTGTATCATGTGTATTGCTTGAGTAATTGTCCAAAACCTTTGATCCTTCAGAATTTTCATATATATAATCCTCAGCCAAAAAATAAAAAGAGTGCTTCTCTTTCCAGAATCTTCACACTATGATTGTAAATTTAAAGGTTATGAGACTTCCCCTACATCACTTGCACTGTTGAGTTTTCTGACCTTGAAAGATACTAAATCAGTAAGGAGACTGAAAGTTCACAAGAATCCAATCCAGTTTCTGCAAGAAACTATCACTTTTCTGTTGTAAAAGTCCCCTTTTAGAAGCCTTTTTACTCTAAAAACACCCCTTTAGTCTCAAGACCACTTTAGAGACTTCTACACCACAGCCCTTTAAGTTGTAGAGGAGCTCAAAATTCCATATTAGGAAATATTTTTGCAGAAATGAAAGTGACTTCCAAATAAGAAAAAGTCACTATAAAAGTAAATCAGCCCAACAGTTACAGAAGGCCAAAACATGGCTATGCAAGTGAGACACTGCCTACAGTATATTATGAGCCTAAGATTCAGGATAATAACAAAAGATATATCTTCTATTGATATATCAAGCTTCCAATAAACTACTTCAGTATTGACATATTAGAAGTTGCTGTATGTTGATAATTAGCCTCTACTTTGTAGAGCAATCCCCAAACTAATCATTATACAATGCAACATATCTCTCCCTTAAACCTATACACCACCTTACCGCAAAGAACTTTTTGGTCTTTGGTAAAAATATTCCTTGTCCCTACTGGACTCTAGTCCCCCTGAGTGGTGTGCTCTGGCTCTTGTTTGTGTGAACTCTGTATTGAATGGTGTGGGAATTGGCTTGTGACCAAAAGAAGTCTGGCATACCTTGGTTGAATTATCCTAATACAGTTAGCTGCTTGTTGCATTCAACCCAACCTTGCATTACTTAACTGATTACCCACACATTGGGGCTGCTTGGCTTTTTAATGCCAGAAGCATAGGTGTCTCCATGTGCACATCTGGCCTCTGTATTTTCCAACTCTTCCTGGCTGTCCTCCATATTCCTACTCATCACATCCATGTAGGACTTGCAGGTAATATTCTGGAGAGGATTGGGATATAGTAGTACCTGCAACCTGACTTGTCTTCCTTTCTCTCCACAAATCCACTCCATAGGAAACTCCCAAAGGTTGAAGTAAGGTCCAATATTCTCAACACTCCAAGAAAAATAGAGTAGCAAATGGATACACTAGTATTATTGTATATACAAATGAATGTTGATTGGAGCCTGTGGGAAGTAACAATGGTAGCAGATGCTCTCTAATATCTTGCAAAATTTTTAAAACTTCACTGGTGTCTCAATAGGCTCATTTAGCTTGAAATGCCCCATGTACAACTTGGTCATCATTATTGTGAAATTGTTGAGAAGCAAGTGCATTGCTCCCAGTGAAGAGCTTCTGCTCCTAGAGATACTCTCTGTGTTAATTATCTCCTGTTCACAATTGATTTATATTCCAACCAATGGCTTATAGCTTGCCAGCTTTTCTGCAATTGCATGCTGACTTTTGTAGAAGCTCTCCGCTGAAAAATGATGTTCTTAGTATTGGTAGTTGTGTAATAATAATATTTGTGAGTTATGGAGTAAGTCCCCTGGATCTTGCAAATTTGATGGCAATACCTCTCATTGTGCCCAAAAAAGCCAGCTATCTTGTTGATGGCTGGAATATCTCCTATGCAGATAATAGTATGTGCTTTAGCATGATGGCCATTTACAGTTATCCCACTAGAAAGCATGAAAAATTCATGCAGCAATGGGTGCAGATAGCTATCCAGATTGTATAGTATTTAGACCAGGATACCAGTAAAACAACCGTTGGATTTTTGCTCTGTTACTGGAAGATAGGCAGCATATTCAGGTTGATCAGAATCAGCAGCCAGCAGGATTTGCTGCAAGAGTACTGGTTTAGTGAGAGTCCATCAAGTGCCAAGGAAAAGGCACAGTCTTATGTACCTTCAGAATAGCCCTTGTGTCCTAGCTGTATGTAATGTTTGCCATTGCATATATCTGATATACTTGCGCCTGATTGATACTGAGCACAGTACTTTGCAGCTTCACAGTATTTCTTGGACTGCATGAGCTTCTTTATACAGGATGTCACTGGAATATATCCAGAGTATGAGCAATGTTTTCCTCTAATGGTGGTAAATTCCTTGCAAGTTGGACGCCTTGCAATGGTGGCATTTTTGGATGTGAATGCCACACAACTGTTAACACATGCAGGTATCAGGATGGTCTCTGGGTCATATGTTGCCAGCAGCAGAATAGTTTTCCATATATGCTCTGTACATGGTAAGTTGCATCCCAGGATGATTTGACAGGAGGTAGTAGTAAATCCTCAATGCCCCATTATTAATATCAATGGGAACACATAACTTTTCTAGACACAGCATCACATCATTCACCAGCAGATGATTTACTGGGCTCACTTGATTCCATACAGTATCCTTGGCATTTTTTCCACCAGTGTTGTTGCATTGCAAAATAGGATTTTGCTGGGCTCATGCTGAATACTGCTGTTAGGGAAGATAAGCTCACAATCCATATGTGCACCTGCTGCTTCAGAGCTATCACTCTGCATGCCCTATTCAGAAGGCTGGGGTGAGCCTAAAGGTGTCTGAAACTTTGGTGACTTAGTTTGCGCAAGGTGATAAGTACAGCCAGATGCCACTATAAAAGTATCAGGTGGTCAGCAAAATATTTTTAGTAGAGTAGTGACTGGTGAATGGTCATATATGACTTGTGTGGCAAAACACTGGCTGTGATCCTTGTAATACCCCCTATTCTGTCCACATGCTTCATGGCTGAGAGGCTTCCTACAATAGCCACATGGTCTTTTTTTCTTCTCTTATGGAATTGACTCACAGTGGTCTTATTCATGGGGCAAACAGTTTGACACTCAACAATATAATGCTATTTTATCACTTTTTTGTTAATACTCATGTCACTATAAGGCAGTCTTGCCTTTGCAACATTAGACCTGCATAAATGTTAGATTCAATGATGACCCACAATAGAAGTACTATAAATAAGGCTGTGGCACAACATACACTCATATATGTAACACCATTGCCCATTTGGTTTGACTCACTTCCATATAAATGCTGCCAAAAAGTAAAGCAAAGTTGTGTGGTTCATAACTAAACCCCATCTCAGACAGCAGCAGATGAACAGTTGAACAACAGCTTGCTTTGACATTCAGTGCAACAAGTGGTGCTACAACCAAGTAAGGCCCTGTGAACAGCGTGACCATTGAAGGGAATAATGCAGACTCCTCAGGTTCTGAGTCAAGTAGGCAATTGGAATCCCTGCAGAGCTGCAAGCAGACCATATTGCTGTGGCAGATGAGAATGAGCAAAAGCACTACCTTCAGCTGAGGACCAGCAAGTGGTTGTCAGAAAATAACCACCACCTGTATTGGCAAGTATGTTTTCAGCTCATACTAAAGCAGCAATGAGGCAATTAGGTGCAGTGGCTGATAGGTTAGATGCATTGGCCTAGAGAAATTAGAACATAATCCAGAAACAGGATAAGCAGATAAAAGGTGTAGAGCAATCAATACTGCAGGTAGAGAAAGCACTATCTTTGCTGCAAAGAAGGAACTCAAGTATATGAATGTCACAGCCAAGTATTGAGCCATTTCCCAATGTAACAGCAGAGGAACACTATAAAGTCTTTGAGGCACAACAACAGTGCCCAAGATAAAGCCCACAGATAAACCTGTCACAGTATGAGAAGGAGAAAATGAAGTGTGTATACCAAAGCCTAAAAATCAAAATACATCAAAGACCCATGAAGCCATTGAGTGCAATAATGAAGAGTGGGTCAGTATTCAAGATATCATTAGAAGTCTAGCACACCAACACCTTAAGGCCAGCATACCATGGGACCATCTGAAGCTCAAGGCCAAGCAGAATGCACTTGAGTTGCTCCATGAGCATTATCTGGGACTCAAACAAGCAAATGGCTGTTGGACCAGCATTTGAATGCTAAAAAAGTATCTCAAGAATAGCAGAAACTATTATAGGTAGATGAACAAAGGTGCAATGGCTAAAAACCAGCGGATTCCTTAAAAGCCCATTACAAGCAGGGCCAAGAGCTCCAAACAGGTGTCAAAGAGGCATTAGGTAGCTGGACAAGTGCCAATAAGAGAAGAGCAGGCAAAATCAGATGCACCAGCACACAATTTCCCAAAGTAGAAGTATACTTCTATGCAAAAAGTACCTAGTCAAAGTAGAAGTGAAGGACCTGGCAATGATAAGTACAAGCAGCTACCTCGGGAGCCTCTCACTGCATGGGATGAGAATTTGAAACCAGCAGGAAAGAAGCATTAGGTTGCCTGCAGAGTGCCAGCAAGGGACAAGCAGGCCAAATCAGATGAATCTGAGTGGCATTTAGCAAGGACAAAACATAGTTCAATACAAGAAGCCCTCCAACAAAGTAGCAGAGAAAGATCTAGCAGTAATAAAGAAAAAGGTAGAGGGGAAAAGCCAACTCTATCCAGACACAGGGAGGCATAAGAAAAAAGCTTCAGTACTTACCAATTGGCACCTTTAGCCTAGAATATATTGAATCCTATCATAGCCAAGAAGAATTACCAACAGGAAAATAGCTGTTTACACAAGAGTGGGAAGTGCAGCCAGTTTAGCTACATTCCAATGAGGTAGATAAGCTTGCAGAGAGAGGCAATCTGTCTACCATATCCTGCACATCCTCCATAGTTGACAGAGTGGTGATCCCACTAACAGACAGAGTAGCAACATCAAGAACTCAAAGGTCATTTCAATGCCTTTATTGAAATTTTGGGGCATTAATAAGCATGCCAAGTGGTTGCAGCACTTCTTCAAGAGCAGTGCTCAAGAAAGCCCACTTGAATATTGCAAGGACTTATTACAAAGACTGGCCGATGAGGTGCTAGACCTTGCAGTACTGGCCAAAGATCAGGTCATATTGGAACCAATGAACAAACAATGGCATAAAGCTGTAGGGCTCCTATCAATATTGTGGAAATGGAGTGTTACAGCAGAAATACATATTGAGTGGCAGATTTTAATGGAGTTGCTTACTAAGTATGGGGTTTGGCTAAATGTTAGTGTAAGCTATTGGTACTTGTAAAAGTCAAAACAATTGCCAATTGAGGTACAACTGAAGTTTGAATGGAAATAAAACAATTTGTATGGATGAAAATAAGAAAACAGCTGGGTTTGGTTGTTATGATCTGCCGCTTGAATGTTTAAGTTAGATCAGTTTCAAGTCAACTCAATTAGTTATATAATAAGGTTATCAGTATATCAGTATTATCTATCAAATTAGTAGCATTAGTCAGCAAATGAATTAGCACATCCTTATCAGAAAGAAATAGATATATTAGGTATGATCTTATTGGGTGATGATGACGCAATCAAATGAGTCATCAGCCACAACCTACATTAGGAAATACAATTAGTCAGCAATTGATCTGGCAAAAAGTATACAAGGAGCTGCTGGAATCTCAATAAAGGCAGTTCAAGTTTTAGTGAATACAATATTAGCTGAACTCCCTATTCCTCTACAACTCTTATACCAAAACTTGTAACAAGGTAGTAAGGTGTGTGAAAAAGAGGTAATAGCCAATTAATGAACACAAACATAGAAGATGATACAGTGTCTGGGATCAGAAATGAAGAAAGTTGGCTGTGAACTAATCAAAAGCCTCTTTTACAGCATTGTGATGAAAAGTATTGACCAAGTTTTTTATGATATCTGGGGTGCAATTATTTTTGACACTTATTGCACAGTATTGTGATGGAATCAATACCTCTTAGTCACAGAACTTAGTATCTGTGAGGGCCTTTTGACAGAATCATCACAATGATTTTTCATAAGGTAATTAATGATCCAATAGAGGCAGATGGTTCTGAAACATAACACTCAAGGCAGATAGCAAAGCTGAAGATACAAGACAAGATTTAATGCAAAAGGATATTTTCAGGCAAAGTGACTGGACTATACAGAAGTCTGTGCACTGGAGCCAAGTTTGATTCCATCAGACTCAGAAGCTATTAAAGTGCATTATCAACCATTATATATACTAAAATTCAGATTGAGCAAGTACAATTCTATTAGCTTAATCTCTGGATGAACTATTATACTCATCAGTGACCAGCAAGCATTGCAAGGAATCAAATACAGCCTGCCTATGGAGCTCAAATGTGCAATGAGGGAGAGCTCAGTTATTTTCAAGAAAAAGGTTATCCATGGACAGAAGCACCCAGAATATCACTCTCAGTTAGTGCAAGTATATTAAGAATATAATTGAGAGGTTCTAAACAGTAGGCTGGAAAAAAGCAGCTTATGACAATGAAACAACCTTACTTGGTCAAAACACAACCAAATAAAAGTGCTTAGTGCAATCTGAAAGCCCAGATTTCCCTGGCTTATCCATGATTGGTATTTTTATTTGCATTATGCTGGGAATATAACCAGCTATCATGTGCTCATTTGGAGCTGTCAACCAGTGTTACAAGTCATGGTATATGAGTTGTAGCAGAATAGGGAGTTTAGCTAGTATTTAATCACCAAAACTTGAACTTATTTTTATTGAGGTTCCAGCAGCTCCTTATATATATTTTACCAGATCAATTGCTGACTAATTGTATTTTGTAATGTAGGCTGTGGCTGATGACTCATATGATTGCATCAACATTGCCAAATAAGTTCTTGTTTAATATATCTATTTCTGTCTGAGTAGGATCTGCTGATTCATTTGTTGACTAATGATACTGATTTGATGGATATTACTGATATAGTGATAACTTTATTATATAACTAATTGATATGACTAAAAACTGATCTAACTTAAACATTCAAGTGGCAGATCATAACACCAGCATAACCAGAGCTATGGATTTAAGTATATTCCAGCAGCTGAACAACCTCTTAAATACCTCATAGGAACTGATGATATCTGCTTAGAGTGCATCAATCAGGGCTCAAAAGCAGATTTTGTGGGATACTCCAAAGCATATTAGGGGCAAATATGGTAACAAAAGATCTACCATAGGTAAACCACAGGTTGCACCTTACTCAACTGTCAATGATTAATTTAATGGAGCTCAGAATGCAACAAACATTAGCACTCTCTGCCACAAAGGCAGAATATTTGGCTGCCTGAGAAGTTACAAAGAGGCAATGTGGTTAAGAAACCTTTCAAAGACTTGGGCTTATGTCAAAGAGGCCTTAATAAAGGGTCTGAAAATAATTAAGGATGTACACAACAAGGTAGAAATCTAAGTGTTCCTATTAGAGCTCATTGCATAGATGTTATATATCATTTAATACTTGACACTAAAGAAAGTAACTTGACTAAACAGATTTATAGTCCCATAGATGAAGTAATTGTAGATATATTTGCCAGATCACTAGCTATTGACAAATATGGATTTCCAATAAAGATAAGCCAATATAACTATTTGTTTGCAAGTGAGTGTTGTAACAATTTATAACTAAACCTGAGTACCCACATAACTTGGTCACTTGAGTATTATTTATATGCTATCAAGAATTTGGAGCATGTCACTACTTGGAATTCACTTCCATCACAGCATCATGTAATTAGAATATCAGATTTATCCAGGTTGTACAAACAGTACCAAGCTTTTGACACACACACTTGGGACCTTACTAAGCATACTCAGTGCATTTGTCTTCAAGAACATTTAAAATTATATATCAACTTTATATTCATTAAGTCATGGCCTGAAAGCAACATAGTTATATGCTCTTGGAATTGTACTCATAATCACCCATACTCCAACAGCATATGAAAAGATCCTAGCTAAAGAGTTAAACAAGTATAGCACAAACAGTATGAAAAGGGTAACAATTTAATTACTAATGATAACCACTAAAGAAGGCAACAAAGCTCCAATAAAGACCACAGAAGTCTCTCAGGCAGCTATTGGAAACAGACAGCACACTCATTAGACCTGCAAAATGAAGATAGAGAAAATCAGCAGAAAAAGCCAGAATATAGCAATGTTGCTGCAACAAAATATAGACTACTCATAGCAGCACTAAAAATAAGTGCAAACAGCAATTTGCAGATGTGGTATGTTGACTCTGCATCATTGCAATGCTTTATACTCCAAAGAGTACGGGCTACCCAATATCTAGATACTCTCATCAAGAATGTGCTCATGTGGAACAATGGAACATTGGATTTAGTAGGATATAGAGTTACCCAGATAAGCCTAAACCTTATGAAAAATTATTGTGATATCCAATCAAAGGCTGTCACTAATTCTAAATTGTGTGACTACAAGGTATTGACCCTGTCAGGACACCATGCAAAGACTGTCAAGAAACAGAAGCACCCCAGATTTCACAAGAAACCTGGCTAAAATGTCTTATCACAACCATACCAAAGTGGCTTTTGATTGGTTTTCTGCCAGTTTTGTCACTTTCTGATCCAGACACTCTATTGCCTCCTACACTTGTGTGCATTGATTGGCCATTACTTATATTTCACACTCCTTACTTCCTGACTCAACCATCTCTCTTACTTTTGATGCAAACAAGTGGATTTATTTCTGTTGACTCTTAAGTTGTGCCTCAATTGCCAGTTGTATTGACCTATTTAAGTCCCTATACCCTACATTAACACTAAGCCCAACCTAACACTCTTCAAGTAACACCATTAAAATTGACCACCCAGTAAGTAATTCTGCTGTAATACTCTGCTTCCATGACTTTGCAGGAACCCTGCGGCTTTATGCCACTGTTTATTCACTGGTTCCCAAGCATCCTGGTCTTCAGCCAGTACTGCAAGGTCAAGAACCTCAACTGCAGTCTTGCAATGAATCCTTACAACTCTCAAGTGCATTTTGTGAGCACTACTCTTGAAGAAGTGCTCCAACCACTTGGTGTGCCTATTAATGTTCCAAAGCTCCACATAAGGCATTGTGATAGCCTTTTTAGTTCTTAACATTGTCACATTGTCTGTCAGTGGGATCTTCACTCCGCAGCAATGGAGTACAGGGACTCTCTGGTAGACAAATTACCTTTCTATACAAGCTCATCTATCTCAACAGAATGTAGCTCAACCAGCAGCACTGTGGTGGTGTATAGGTCAAAGGGAGAGATACATCCAACACTTCTCAAGTGTTTTGTGCGTGGGGTGTTCACTGGGTGCAATAACCTCTGGCAAAAGATTGCTAGGAATACTTGGGTTCTGTCTCTAATCTAATGTGAAGGGGAATAAAGCCACAAGCTTGTCAAGGGAAAACTATTGAGCTACAATCCCCAACTTAGTTGGCATCTTAACAAAAGTATGTGCTGGGTTCAGTGTCCTTTGAGATGACAATGTACTAAAGATTCCATAGTCAAAACAACTGTAAACTCCACCAGCAGGGACTTGATAAGAATGCAGCTGTGGTCAATAGTTACCAAGACAGAAAAGTATCTTTGCCTGTACAAGAACAAACTTGGGAAAGAATCAAATATAATAAAAGATACCTACTCTGAGTATTCCTCACAAGTAGTGCCTCCAAGGTCAGTTGGCTGTCAGCACTGTAGTGGGGTCACAGTGACACCCACAGGCAGATGTGCTCATCCTTATGCGTTCACTTCCCTAAAAAGGACTACCCCGCCTATATTATTATCATCCCAAATTTGCAATATTTCCTATTTTTGTCTGTGATTATTACTATGCAACCTGACAAACTATTTGTCACTATTAACCCATTGCACAAGCTATTCTTTTTCCTTGCCAAGATGCTGAGATGGGATAGTTACCTTATAAGGCAGGTACCCCAACAGTGCCCATGTCACGTGATCATCTTGGTTTCATAATCCCCCATCTCACTACCATAAGAGGCAACCACATGACACAGAGGTTTCATGCTACTACTACCTGATTGGCTAGGTGCTACTATGTCTCATGGAGCAATCCGCCAAGAATTTGCGCTATTTTTAGTACACAAAGACATGATTGGTTGTCTACTACCTTCTGGAAACTTCCGGAAAGTATTTTATAGCAAGAAATTGAGCAGCAAAAAAAAAAAGTATATAAGGGAGGCTATCCCTTAAAATAAATCATCCCTCTTCCAATATTCCAACTTATTGATTAGTGAGATCACCGCTACCTATTACCACTATTTTCTGACTCAGACCTGACAACACTCCCAGGAAACCGCGCTGACAGCCAACTGACCTTGGAGGCACTACTTGTGAGGAATACTCAGAGTAGGTATATTTTATTATATTTGTTTGTTTTCCCAAGTTTGTTCTTGTACAGGCAAAGATACTTTTCAGTCTTTGTAACTAATGGTCAAAGCTGCATTCTTATCAAGTCCCTGTTGGTGGAGTTTACAGTTGTTTTGACTTTGGAAGCTTTAGTACATTGTCATCTCAAAGGACATCAAAGCCATTATAAACTTTTGTTAAGACGCCAACTAAGTTGGGGATTGTAGTTCAATAGTTTTCCCTTGACAAGCTTGAGGCTTTATCCCCCATCACATTAGATTAGACAAAAGACCCAGTATTCCTAGCAAGCTTTTGCCAGAGGTTATCGCACCCAGTGAGCACCCCACACACATTCACACTTGAGAAGTGTTGGCTGTATTTTGCCCTTTGGACTTGTACACCACCACAGCGCGGTTTCCTGGGAGTGTCCTGTGGTCTGGGGTTGGAAGTTCAGGTGGCAGCAGGTAGCAGTGATCACACAAATCAACAAGTTGGTATATTGATAAAAGGGATGATGATTTGTTGTAGAGGGATAGCCTCCCTTATATACTTTTCTCACTGGCTAAGTGATTACTAATCATGGTGTTCCAGAAGGTTCCGGAGATCAATAGAAATCTTAATGACATCAGAATGACCTAAGAATGTTCTAAGTAGGTGCTGGAAGGTTTGAAGAGGCACAGCACACCCAACCAATCAGGAATCAGTACTCTGAAACCTGTGTAACATGGGCATACCATATATGGTATGGAAATGGTAGGGATGGTGACATGGGTTGATCATGTGTCATGGGTACTGGCGCAGGTACTTGCCTAATATAGAAGTACTTATAGCTAGTAATCTTACATAAAGTGAGGGGAACATATGCAATAAGGTAAGCAGGTGTGATAGTCAACTGGCCTATGGGATAGTACTGATTTGGTAAGACAAATGGGATAAAACTAAAATAAGTGTAGTAGAGATATAGGGAAGTAGAAAATAAGGGAATGAGCACATCTGTCAGTGGGTGTCACTGTCACCCCACTACAGTGCTTCCAAATCTTGTGGAAACAGCCATTTTCTTGTTGGTAGTTTTCTAGGCTACAATGGGATTCAGTCTATTATAGGCTTAGAGCATTAATTGGCAAGAACTGCACCTCTTTTCTCACACTTCACTGTCTCTGGCTTGGGTAGACTTTTTTCCCTGTCATAAGATTGTAAAGTGGCTCAATAGCTCAAGGCTGCTAGCATTATGGCAAACTCCTTGTTGAATCCAGACTGCTGATCAGGATTGGATCCACCTGCTGGACCAAGTTAATTTCATAGGGAATGGTGTAGTAATAGGTTTGTGACCAGGAAAACCTGGTATACTATGGTAAAGTTGCCCTAATACAAATTAGTTGCTACTTGTGCCCATCCCTAATTTGTACTATTTAACTGATTACCCATGTATTGGGGCTGCTAAGATTCTTAATGCCAAAGGTATAAGTTTCTCCATTTTCACATCTGCCCTCCATATTTTCCAACTTTTGCTGGCTGTCCACCATCTGCCAGCTCATCACATTCTTGACAGTCCTAAAGGTAATATTCTTAATGAGAATAGGATATGGCAGTACCTGCAACTTGACTTGTCTGCCTATCTGTGCACACCTCTGCTGCATTGAAGACTCCCAAAAAGTGAAGCAAGGCCTAATATTTTCTGCACACCAAGTAAGATGGAGTAGAGAATGGATACAGTAGCAGCAGGGATCTACAGGCTCAGGTTTATGCTGGTAGTATAGCTGCTCAACTCCTATAACAGCTTTGTGCATAAAAGCTCTAGATGCATCAGGTTTGCATTGGTGATCCACTTCTAAATAAAAATCCTTCAATTTCAACACTTGACTTGCAATGCATTCAGTATACTATTTGCAGCAGTTGCTTCAGAAAGGCACTTGAATAAACAAATATACAGTTCATCCACTCCTTGCATTTGTATTGTCACATTTGTGTATAAATATTGATTGGAGCCCATGAGAAGTACTCTGGGTAGGGGACACTCAGCAATTGTCATGATCACATGATATCCCTGGTCTCTAATTTTCTAGCCAAATCAAGTCAGTGAAGAAATCCCAGTTCCTTCTAGGAAATTCTACTACATTCTGTCAACTTCTTGAAAGCTCCAAGTCAACATCACACAATGTAACATTTTATAGAAGCTTCCCATTAGAATTTATGTAGTTGCATGCCATATATGGTACCTACAAGTCACATGACCTAGTCATATGATCAGCTGACCCCTGACATATCTCCATGTTATATTCCAGTTTGTTCTTTTGTATATACTATCTTGGCACACCTACTGTGCCTCACCCCTGAACCCCATTAGTATTAGCCAATATCTCTTGCCATCCATATTGGCAAAAAGTATTTATAGTCCTATCCCCCCTTATGTATTCCTCAGTCTGATAAACACAGGTCACAAATGAACAGCCTTGCCTTGGAAATCCACCCTGCCTTGGAAACATGCTGTGGTGTTGTATAAGTCCAGTGGAGAGATAAGTCCAACACTTCTCAAGTGTTTTGTGTGTGGGGTGTTCACTGGGTTCAATAACCTCTGGCAAAAGCTTGCTAGGTATACTTAAGTTCTCTCTCAAATATAATGTGATGGAAGTAAAGCCCCAAGCTTGTCAAGGGAAAACTATTGAGCTACAATCCCCAACTTAGTTGACATCTTAACAAAAGTATATGCTGGGTTCTGCATCCTTTGAGATGACAATGTACTAAAGCTTCCAAAGTCAAACAACTGTAAACTTCACCAGCAGGGACTTGATATGAATGCAGCTGTGGTCAATAGTTACAAAGACAGAAAAGCATCTTTGCCTGTACAAGAACATGCGCTGGAAAGAATCAAATATAATAAAAGATACCTACTCTGAGTATTCCCCACAAGTAGTGCCTCCAAGGTCAGTTGGCTGTCAGTGCAGTTTACTGGGAGTGTCCTGTGGTCTGGAATGGAAGTTCAGGTAGGAGCAGGTAGCAGTGATCAAACTGATCAACAAGTTGGTATATTGATAAAAGAGATGATTGTTTATTGTTGAGGGATAGTCTCCCTTATATACTTTTCTTACTGGCTAAGTGATTACTAATAATGGTGTTCCAGAAGGTTCCAGAAATCAATAGAAATCTTAATGACATCAGAATGACCTAAGAATGTTCTAAGTAGGTGCTGGAAGGTTCTAAGAGGTACAGCACATCCAACCAATCAGGAATCAGTACCCTAAAAGCTGTGCAGCACAGGGATATCATATATGTTATGAAAATGATAGTAATGGTGACACAGGTAGATCATGTGTCATGGGTACTGGCACAGCTACTTGCCTAACATAGAAGCACTTACTGCTAGTAATCTTGCATAAAGTGAGGGGTAACATTAAGTTGGGTGGCATATTAAGGTTCATGAGAATCAGTAGCCAGCAGGATTTGCTGGTAGAGTACCTGTTTAATGCATATCCATCAAGTGCCAAAGCACAGGTAAGGTCATAAATACCTTCAAAGTATCCCTTGCTGCTTGGTTATCTGTAATGATTGCCATAAGCTATATTGGAAATGTTTACGCTTAATTGGCACTGAGTACAATACTTTGTAGCTTTAAAATATTTGTTGGACTACATAAGCTTCTTCAAGCAAGGTATTACTTGAATATATCTTGCATGTGAGCAACGCTTTCCTCTAATCATGGTTCATTCTGGACCAGTTGAACACCTTGCAATGGTGGCATTTCTGGTGCAAATGCCATGCAACTGATAGCAGATGTTGGTATCAAGATGGTGTTTGGGTCATATGTTGTCAGCCACATGACAGTTGTCCATTTGTACCATTCATATAGTAATTGCATCCTGGATCAATTCTGGTAAGAAGCAGTTGTAAGTCCTCAAAGTCAAGAAAGTATCTCAAGAATAGCCTAAACTACAGAAGGCTGATGAACAAGGTTATCATGTTAAAAAACTAGCAGCATCCACAAGTGCTCATCCTAGGCAGGGCTGAAAGCTCCAAACAAGTAACAAAGAGATGTCAGGGGGCCAGAAGAGTGCAAGTTAGTGACCAACATGCAGAAACAGATAAATCAGTGCTGTTTTTATCAAGGTGAAAACATGGGTCAATATCAGAAGCACTCAGTCACAATAGCAATGAGGGACATGACAGTGATAATAACCCATGGCTATCTCAGGAGCCTATCACAAGCAGGGGTGAAGGTGCCGTAAAAGCAGCAAAGAAATGTCAGGTTGCCAAATGAGTGCTGGCAAGGTATAAGCAGGCAAAGACATATGCACCAATTTAGCATTCACTAAGGCAAAAACAGGGTGCAATACAAGAAGCACTTGCTTACAATAGCAGTGAAGGACTTGATAGTGATAAAAGCCCATGGCTTTCTCAGGAACCTGCCACAATCAAGGCTGATAGTTCCTACCAAGCAGCAAAGAAACATCAGGTTGCCAGGAGAGTACCAGCTTGAGACAAGATGGCAGAAACAAATTCAACAGAGCAACATTAATCAAGGTGATAATGTGGCAAAATAAAAGAGGCACTCAGTCAAGGTGGCAGTAAAAGGCCTGGCTATGATAAAAGTAAAGGTAAAGAAAGAAGATCTACCCAGGCCAGAGAGTGGCAAGTATGAGAAAAAAGCTACTGTTCTCATCAGTTTATGCTGTCAGTCAAGAATAGGTGGAATCCAGTCATAGCCAAGCCAAATTTCTAAGAAGATATTGGCTCTGTTCTCAAGTACTAGGAGCAAAGCCAGTCAAGCCACACTTGAGGTGAGTTGTCCTGGCTGGCAGCAGGTGAATAGTGGCCAGAATGGCTAGTAGACTTGGGGAACAGAGGGGAATATCCAGCTGGAAGAGAGCCAATAAGGGACAAGCAGGTGGACACAGATGAACAAGAACAAAACTTTTCAAGAAAAAAGCATAATTCCACTCAAGACACACTCAATCAAAGTCAAAGTTGAGGACCTGGCAGTGATAGAAGCCAGTGGCTATCTCAAGGTCCCATCACAGCATGAGCTGAGGGCTTGAAACAAGCAGGAAAGAAGCATCAGGTTGCCTGCAGAGTGCTAGCAAAGGACATGCAGGCCAAAACAGCCATTTCTCTAGTATATGAGCAGAGGAACACTATACCTTCTTTTAAGTATAACAATATAGCTCCAAGATAAAGCCAACAAACAAGAGTACTTATGAATGGGAGGGAGAGACTATGATTTTTGTACCAATGCTTGAAAATCAAAAGTTATTTAAGATCTGTGCAGCTGTTGAGTTCAATAATGAAGTATGGGCTAATATGCCAGTGGACTCAAAGTGTTACATGCCATAACCTCAAGGCTGGCATTTTGTGGAAACATCAGGAGTTTAAGGTTAAGCAAAATAATTTGATCTGTTCCATGAGCATTATGCTGGATATTAGCAAGCAGTAGAATTTAGGCCAGCGTTGGTATTCTAAGGTATCTGTGATGTTCCTCTCAAAATACTCTGCAAGATTTTGATTCCCATGACAAAGAGGTATTGAAGTTATTAGGACACCATACCACATTGTAAAAAATTTTTATCCACCAAGATATGCACTTGGTATAATCAGTTAAATATCTACCAATAGGTACTGGCAAATACTGAACAAGTATCTGGTTTGGACTTAAAATATTTCACTACAACAGCAGATACTTGGGACATATATATTCCCAATGTAGTCAAGAAAACTGCTGACCTACCTACATGCTCCCAAGACCTCCAAAGGTATACTTAATATGTTTGTTATCCCAAGACAATGTGAACACTTGTATTTTACTTTCACATTCATTCATCATCTAGTGAAGGTACAACAAGTCTTGATATGAGGGTTGTAGTGGAATAGGGATCTTAGCTAGTATTGTATTCACTAAAACTTGAAGCAAGTTTTATTGAGGTTCCAGCAGCTCCCTATATATACTTTGCCAGAGCAATAGCTGACTAATTGCTTTTCCTAATATAGGTTGTAGCTGCTGGCTTGCTTGATTGAAATGTCATCACCCAAGTAGGTCATACTTAGTATATGTACTGACCAATAAGGATATGCTGATTTATCTGCGGACTAATACAACTGATTTGATAGATAACACTGATATACTGATAGGCTAAACATAACACCAATTGACTTGACTAAAAACTGATCTAACTTAAATATTCAAGCAGTATATCATAACATTCTTAGATACTGGAGATGAGAGGGCTCTCCTGTATATCTTTTCTTGTGGTATCAATATATTGATGGTTTAGAATTGTTGGTAAGAACTCCACAGGGCATCCAAACTTCCTCAGGATTTCATAGTAGCTTATGTAATAAATTCAGGCAAGCAACATGAGGGCAATAAGCAAAAGGGCTTCCATCTACAACTTGGTAGAGTGTTTCATCCTGTGTCACATACCTGTTGGCTTCATGCAGGATTATCTTTTTGATCTCTTCTGCCACCTCATTTAGAACAACCTGGCCATCAAAGTAGGTTGGCAGTAAGTTAAGCCAGTCTGACTCATGTGCTAGGTTGAGCTGTGCAACTTGTTCTAGACTTCTTAGTAATATTTAACTAAGTGTAGCATGATCAGTCTTCACAGTGCACCTAACTCCTTCAAGCATATCCTTCTCTTTCACTGGATGGTTTTTTTCTGCTGGGTTCAGCTTCCTGGACTAAAAAGCTGCTGGGTAGTCCTTGCCTCATGCTCTTGGCTCAGTATTTCACCAGTTACATAATTGGAAGAATCTGTGCATAGAGTAAACTCTTTTCTGAAGTCTAATACTATAATCAAGTTCATTCTTGAGCTTCTAAAGGTAGTCTCACAGGCTATGTCCCACTTTAAGGTGTTGTCTAATTTGAGATATGAGTTAAAGTGGCTTCATTACTTGCAAAGTACTTGACAAACCTTCTATAATATGAATCCATCCTAGGGAAGATCTGAGTACTGATATGGTATGGGCTGCTTCAGATTCTGGATGAATTCAGCCTTCTTGGAGTCCAAGGTCACTCCAGCAATAGTTACTGCGTCCTAAGCATTTAATAGACTTGTTCTGTTGGATAGTGCCACATAGTGCCAGCCTGTTTATAGTGCTGGATTGATCTGGCACCCTATGGTACTATCTGGCACTATAATTTCTACCATGATGACAGTGGTATGATGCAGTTACTGATAATTTTACTCAATCTTACTTATGTTGCTCAGAATAGTGCTTTCCTTGCTTTATTTACTCTTCATAATGCTCCAGACACATTTCTCTCAGTAGATGTCTTCTTGTATGAGCATACTGTGCATTAATAAGTATCCTACTTCTTTACCTATTCTGCTGTTTTCTCCTATATATGACTTTCCTCTGTATTTACCTGCCAATATGCTGAATCTCTTCAGATATCCAAATGTGTGCTCTACCCTCACTCTAAAATGATTAAATTTCTCACTGTAGAGCTTCTGCTTCCTGCTCAGCACACCATTCCTTGGCTTCTAATAAGCTGTAATAAATTCTAATCTGTGATAATCCTCTCCTATATAGGCTAAGTCTGCCATACATTTCTCCCCTCTACTGAATTTGGGATGATTCTCTACCCAGAGTGCTTTGTCATGCTTACTTCCAGCAAATGGCCCACTAAACCAGATGATGTTACCATCAATGTCAGACAGTACTTGAAGCTTCACACAGTGTGCCTTGTACTTGCCAGAATAAAAGTGCCTCTGTCCTCTAAAAGGTCTGTTAATCCTCACTGGGAAGGTATCCAAAACACTGCTGATATGAAATGTGTTGCTGAACACTCTGGGACATGGAAGTCTATCGGAGCTTTTGAACCTAGTATTCCAAGCTTGCACCAAGTCATTCATACACTCTGCAAGGTGGTTCTTCATTGCTGTCAGCTGGAAATGAAAGCTTCTAGGACTTTTGTTGCCATGGATGGTGGGATGAAACCTTGTGGGGCAATAGTTCTTGTAATAGCAGAGAAGCTTAACAAGGGATCTCCTTGAGTAGATTGGGGTTGATGGTCCACAGTACTTGGAATAGATCTCCTCTAGTGTGTCAAAAGGAAATCCAGTGGTAGTGATGGGACTTATGAGAAAAGACTGTTCAGATGAGTAATTCATTTTAAACTTGGTGGATGATTGTATGGAGGTGGTTTGACTCAATTCAGCACAATCTGCGTTATTTATCTGATTTTTAATGCATTATGATTAAATCTCCATCAATTGCCATGTATCCCATCATTATGTAGCAAAAATCATCTGCAAACAATGCCTTGGTACTTTTATTGATGCTTTAATCATAGGTCTATAATCAAATACGAAATCTGCAATTGATGTGATCTGATCCGTGTCAACAAGATCCAAGATGCATCATGCATAATACATGGAAAATTCAACAATCACATTAGTCTTCATATATATTTCATATAAGACCAGGTTGATGCCAATATACTGCTGTATAAGTATCCAAATCCGTTGCTATGGTCCCCATACCAAGCCTCAACTCATCATTAGTACAACCCAGACAAAACCCATCCCCCAGCTCACAAGTGTGGTCCGGACTGGAAAAGTTGACGTTGGATCCGTTCAAGTTCTTGCCAAATGATTTTAGTATGGCCCAAGTATCTATGATGAGCCTTCATGCAGATATTTGGGCACTACTGATCAATCTAGCAGAACTAGATACCTCAGAGAGTTGACAAAGATGGAAGAATTTGAGTAATAAGCTGTGGCATGAGTTCTACATCAAGATGCCAGCCAATGTATGTAAGAAGATATATAATAAGACAAGTATTGAAAACAAGAATGAGCTGAGAGTGAGGGGATTTGACAAAGAAGCCATGCGGGAACAATTTGTGTGCAATTTGCACAGTACAGGCTGGATGTGTCCATTTCTGCCTCAACTTTGAGAACCAAAGAGATTTTGAATGAGTTTGTGCCTCAAATGACTAATGTACTACATGATATACTAGTAGAGCTAAGTGGCTTCCAAGAGCAATATACACAGAACTCATCCAGGCAACAGCTCCAAAGTATCAGACAGAGGGTAAGTGAATACCTTGAGGAATCAGATGGTGAGCTTCTGGAGGAAGAATACAGACCGCAAGCAACATTGTCCAGATTGCACCAGCATGCCTTGCTGGATTCCCTTCCATCTCTTGCAACCACAGCACGCCGGCACACGTCAGTCCAGACCATGCCAACACCCTTTACCAGAATGCCCTGTATTGAGTCAACGCGCATTGACCCAACACACACGCTTCAGAGCAAAACTACAAGAACTTGCCAAACTGCTCATTTAGACACAAGTCCATTGGAGCAAACCAAGTTGCGTCAACATGCAGCATCACATTGAACTCAGCCAAGGGCCATCTCAACACATCAAGGTGCGCCTGCAGGTGCCATTTTGCCTGACCATCAGCAAGTTACTTCTGGTGAACTGACTGATGATGACCAACATGAAGTGCCTCAACCACCGGAGCCCTTGGCAAGTAAAAGAACGCATCAGCGTGTGGCACTACAGGCTGGTTCAGTTGGTTCAGTTGGAGCAATTCAGCACAACCAAGCTGCAGCATTGCACTCATCAACTAGGGGGCAAAATACTGACTACAAATACACAAGTAGCCAAGATGATAGTCAGCCAGGAAGTAGTATAGGTGCGCAAAGTGAGTCACTACCAAATGCTTCAGTAGTAATCCCTGTGAGAAAAAAACCTAGGAGATGATGCAATTGCTTTGAATTGCTCACAATTGTAATGATCCTGGCAACCCATTTTTTTTGCAATCCAAATCAAGCCATTGCAAATCAGTGATCATCAAATTTTTGATATATGTAATATCAAGGTTGTCTCACATTTGAGACAGGGCCCCTATAAATAAACACCCTGCATATATATATGTCATCTGTAATACCAGTGCAGCTATTGGATCTGTTTTGCACCTACATGATTGCTTGCGTGCTAGCTATGACACCTTGTCCAATCACTAGGATCAGGGATTTACTTGCTCAATGGGCAAAATGGGATATTTGATAGCAAATCAGGTAGCTTTTTTAGTAGTCAATGAGCCAATTGGGGGCTGCCAGCTTCAGGATACTTTTGGACCAATTAACCACTGAGATACCGTCCAATTGGAGTGAGGGTAACCAAAATAGTAAGTATCAGTGTAGTTTATAGTGTGATAAACATTTATTTCCATTTACATTAAAGAAACATATCCAAATACCGGATTTACCTGCCATAATAGCGGTAACCAATTGCGCACGTGATGCAAACATTACAGGTTGGTGCAATCATCCGTGCCAAGCTCATTGTGTCAGATTGTGCCATAGTGTGTGAGATTGTCCCACATTGTGCAAAATTGTCCAAGAACAATCCTGCCTTCTAGTAGCTATGATATCATGCCCAATCATTCTTTACAACTGCAGATAGCACTGCGTGCCCTGGCATGGTACAATGGAACAAGTCTACTGTGTTCCTTCAAAAGTTCATATTTTGATAGCTTGCTATATAGTTAGTTCTCTCTTTGCTTCTTCAAGACCTTGGCGATGTGCACTCAGTGGTCCTCTTGTGTCTTGCTGTAAATCAATATGTCATCTAGGTGGACCACCAAAAACCTGTCTGAGTACACCTCAAATATTGTTTGTAAAAGGTCACAAATGTTTTAGGGGCACAGGTGAGGCAAAAATTCATGACTAAGTACTTCTAATATCCATTGCTGGACCTGAATGCTGTCTTAGGGATGTCTTCTAGTTTCAATCTAAGCTGATTCTGTATGAATATTATTGTGATGATCCCATTAAAAGGCTGTCACATATTAGACTTGTTCTGTTGGATAGTGCCACATTGAGCCATGAGTGCCAAGTAGTGCCATAGTGTGCCTGAGAGTCATAGCAGACCTAAACTTGGCCACAGAGTGTGACATATAGCTCTGCTTATTCATGCAAAGCAGCCCCTGTGTTTCACCTATGGTGCAGGAAAAAATCAATTTTTTTACCTTTTTTTTGGGATCAAAATTGTGCATGATGTAATAGAGCACAGACAGACTGAAGATATGCATCCAGTACATAATACCCATGGCACTCTAAATCTAGCCCCACAGGCTTGTAGCATGTCACAAAAATGCATGGCACTATCTTGGTCCACTGGTACTATCTGGCACTATAAGTGCTTTGTATAGGTTCTACTTTAGGGCTAATATTTAAATATAGTGCCAGATAGTACCAGTGGACCAAGATAGTGCCATGCATTTTTGTGACATGCTACAAGCCTGTGGGGCTAGATTTAGAGTGCCATGGGTATTGTGTACTGGATGCATATCTTCAGTCTGTCTGTGCTCTTTTATGTCATGCACAATTTTGATCCCAAAAAAAAGGTTAAAAAATTGATTTTTTCCTGCACCATAGGTGAAACACAGGGGCTGCTTTGCATGAATAAGCAGAACTATATGCCACACTCTGTGGCCAAGTTTAGGTCTGCTATGACTCTCAGGCACACTATGGCACTATTTGGCACTCATGGCTCAATGTGGCACTATCCAACGGAACAAGTCCATTAAAAGTCCCTTGATTAACAAGTATTGATCCCATCAGGGTACCATGCACAGACTGTCAAAAAATTACTGTCCTCAGATCTCACAAAAAACACAGTCAAAATTTCTCATCACCATAAGACACAGTGATTTTTGATTGGTTCTCTGCCAGCTTTCTCACTATCTGATTGCAGACACTCTATCACCTCCTACATCTGTGTGCATGGATTGCCTATTGCTTCTTTTTACACTCCATACTTCCTAACCCAACCATTTCTCTTGCTTCTCATACATACAAAATCATAGATTTATATTGAATCCTCAGGTGCACCTCAAATGTCAATTGTGCCAACCTATGCAAGTCCCTGTAGCCAACACTAACATTGAGTCCAACCCTACCCTCAACAAGTAAATCTACTGAAATTTATTACTCAATCAGTATTTCTGCCATAATGCTCTGCTTCAATGGCTTTGGTGGGAACCCTTTGGCTCTATGCCACTGTTGGATCACTGGTTCACATATGTCCTGGTCTTCAGCTAGCACAGTAAGGTCCAGCATCTCATCTTCCAGTCTTTGCAATAAATCTTTGCAATGTTAAAGTGCCTCTTCTTAAGCACTACACTTGAAGAAGTGATGAAACCACTTGTTATGTCTATCAATGTGGCAAAGATACTGCTTTCTTGATGTATGATATTGATTGCTCTACATTTTTAATCCACTCATCCTGTTACTGGACTATCTTCTGATTTCACTGCGCAATTGCATCTATCCTTTTGGCTACTGCTCCTAATTACCTCACCAATATTTTGGTATAGGCTGACAACATACTTGCTAATATGGGTGGTGGTGATGTTATGACCGCCACTCACTGGCTTTCAACTAAAGGTACTGCTTTTGCTACATCCTCATCTGTCTCAGCTTTATGGTCAGCTTGCAGCTTCACAGAGACTCCCAATGCCTACATGACCAAAAGCCTGAGGAGTCTGCACATTACCTTCAGTGGGCCACTGTCCACAGGGCCTTTTTTGGTTGTAGCCCCACTTATTTCACTGAATGCGAAAGCAAGCTGTTGACCAACTGCTCTTCTGCTGCTGCATGGCTTTGTGGATTTACTTCTACTTCTTGCCAAAACCATCCCGGTGTAGTGGAATCACAGTGACACCCACTAGCAGATGTTCTCATTGCCATATTTTCCACTTCCCTACGTTTCTACTACCCTTATTTTAGTGTTACCCCATTTTTCTTACTTAATCATTACTCTCCCATAAGCTGGCTGACAATTGCACCTGCTTAACTTATGGAAAAGTTATCCCTCACTTCATGTAACATAACATGATGTAAGTGCTTCATTATAAGCAGGTATCTGCACCTGTACCTGAAATCCACCTTGCCTTGGAAACATGCTGTGGTGATGTATAGGTCCCAAGGGAGAGATGCATCCAACACTTCTCAAGTGTTTTGTGTGTGGGGTGTTCACTGGGTGCAATGACCTCTGGCAAAAGCTTGCTAAGTATACTTATGTTCTGTCTGTAATATAATGTGATGGGAAATAAAGCCCCAAACTTGTCAAGGGAGAGCTATTGATCACAATCCCCAACTTAGTTGGCATCTTAACAAAAGTATGTGCTGGGTTCAGCCACCTTTGAGATGACAATGTACTAAAGCTTCCAAAGTCAAAACCTCTGTCAGCTCCACCAGCAGGGACTTGATAAGAATGCAGCTGTGGGCAATAGTAACAAAGAGAGTAGGTATCTTTTCCTGCACAAGAACATACTCTGGAAAGAATCAAATATAATAAAATATACCTACTCTGAGTATTCCTCACAAGTAGTGCCTCCAAGGTCAGTTGGCTGTCAGTGCAGTTTCCTGGGAGTGTCCTGTGGTCTAGGATTGGAAGTTCAGGTAGGAGCAGGTGGCAGTGATCACATTGATCAACAAGTTGGTATATTGATAAAAGGGATAATGATTTATTGTTGAGGTATTGCCTCCCTTATATACATTTCTTACTGGCTAAGTGATTACTAATCATGGTGTTGCAAAAGGTTCTGGAGATCAATAGAGATCTTAATCACATCAGAATGAGCTAAGGGTATTCTAAGTAGGTGCCGGAAGTTTCTAAGAGCCACAGCACATCCAACCAATCAGGAATCAGTACCCTGAAACTGTGTAACATAGGGATATTATATATGGTATGGAATAGTAGGGATGGTGATATGGGTTGACCATGTATCATGGGTACTGGCACTGGTACTTGCCTAATATAGAAGCGCCTACAGCTAGTAATCTGACATATAGTGAGGGATAACCTATGCAATAAGGTAAGCAGGTGTGATAATCAACAGGCTTATGGGATAGTACTGATCAGGTAAGATAAATGGGATAAAACTAAATAGGTGTTGTAGAGAAATAGGGAAGTAGAAAATATGTGAATGAGCACATCTGTCTGTGGGTGTCACTGTGACCCCACTATAATGTAACCAAACCGTGTCACTCTCCCTACCATATTCATACTGTATATGGCATCCCTATGTTACACAGACTCCCAGAAAACTGCACTGACCGCTACCAACCTTGAAGGCACTACTTGTGAAGAATACTCAGAGTAGGTTTCTTTTATAATATTTTATTCCGTCCCAAGTTTGTTCTTGCACAGGCAAAGACACTTTTTGGTCTGTGTCACTATTGATCACAGCTGCATTCCTATCAGGTCCCTGCTGGTGGAGTTTACCGTTGTTTTGACCTTAGAAGCTTTAGTACATTGTCATCTCAAAGGACCCTCACCCAGTATGTAAATAAGTGTATAATATAATAGGAAATCTGGAATGAATGTGATCTGATCTGTGTCAATTCAATCCAAGATGCATCAAGCATCACATATGAAAAACGCAACAATCATATTAGTTTTCCTATATATTAGACTTGTTCCATTGTACTGTGCCAGGGTGTGCAGCGCAATCCACAGTCTTTAAGAATGATTGGATGCAATATTGTAGCTACCAGTTGGCAGAATTGCTCTTGGATGCTTTTGCACTATGTGAGATGGTCTTGCACACTATGGCACAATCTGACACAATGAGGTTAGCACAAATGATTGTGCCCACTTGTAATGTTCACAACACGTGCGCAATTGAATACCGCTATAATGGTAGGTAAAACCTGGTATTTGGATATGTTTCTTTAATGTAAATGGAAATAAATGTGTATTGCACTATAAACTACACTGATACTTACCATTTATGTTACCATCACTCCAATTGGATGGTATCTCAGTGGTTAATTGGTCCAAAAGTATCCTGAAGATGTCAACCCCCAATTGGCCCATGGACCAATACACAAGCTACCTGATTTGCCATCAAGTATCCCATTGGCCCATTAAGAAGTAAATCCCTGATCATAGTGATTGGACAAGGTGTCATAGCTAGCATATGACCAATTTTATAGGTGCAAATCAGATCAAATAGCTGCACTGGTGCCACAGATGATGTATACATATGCTGGGTGTTTATTTATGAGGGTGCTGTCTCAAATGTGAGACAACCTTGATATTGCTTATATTAAAATTTAGTGATCACTGATTTGCAATGGTTTGAAGCAACTTGCAAAAAAAAATGTGTTGTTTGCATCATTACAAGTAATAGCAATTCAATGTAATCTCATCATCTACTAGGCTTTTTTCTCACAGGGATTACTACTGAAGCATTTTGTAGTGATTCACTTTGCACACCTAAACTACTTTCTTGTTGACTATCCTCTTGGCTACTTGTGTATTTGTAGTCAGTATTTTGCCTCCTAGTTGATGAGTGCAATGCTGCAGCTTGACCATGCTGAATTGCTCCCAATGATGCAACTGAGCTGGCCTGCAGTGCTACATACTTACGCATTCTTTTACTTGCCACAGGATCCAGAGGTGGAGGCACTTCATGTGGGTCATTATCAGTCAGTTCACCGGAAGTAACTTGCCAATGGCCAGGCAAAATGGCATGCGCAGGTGCAACTTGACGCATTGAGATGGCCCTTGGCTGGGTTTGATGTGATACTGCATGTTGATGCAACTTGGTCTGCTCCAATGGACTTGTGTCTAAATGAGCAGTTTGGCAAGTTCTGGTAGTTTTGCTCTGAAGAGTGCACGTTGACTCAATGTGGGGCATTCTGGTAAAGGGTGCTGGTGTAGTCTTGACTGACATGTGCTGGTGCACTGTGGTTGCAAGAGATGGTAAGGAATCCAGCAAGGCATGCTGGCATGATCTGGATAATGTTGCTTGCAGTCTGTATTTTTCCTCCTGAAGCTCACCATTGGATTCCTCAAGGTATTCACTTACCCTCTGTCTGATACTTTAGAGCTGTTGCCTGGATAAGTCCTGTGTATATTGCTCTTAGAAGCCACTTAGTTCTACTAGTATATCACTTAGTACATTTGTCATTTGAGGCAAAAACTCATTCAAAATCTCTTTGGTTCCCAAATTTGAGGCATGAACAGATACATCCAGCCCATGTTGTGCAAATTGCGTTAAAAATTGTTCCTGCATGGCTTCTTTGTCAAATCCCCTCACCCTCAGCTCATTTTTGATTTCAATACTTCTCTTGTTATATATCTTCTTACATATATTGGCTGGCATCTTGATGTAGAACTCATACCACAGCTTTCTACTCAAATTCTTCTATCTTTGTCAACTCTTTGAGGTATCTAGTTCTGCTAGATTAATCAGCAGTGCTCAAATATCTGTATGAAGGCTCATCATAGACACTTGGGCTATACTAAAATCATTTGGCAAGAACTTGAATGGATCTAACATTGACTTTTCTGGTCTAGACCATGCTTGTGAGCTGGGGGATAGGTTTTGTCTGGGTTGTACTAAAGATGCATAAGACTTGGTATGGGGACCATAGCAACAGATTTGGATACTTATACAGCAGTATAATGGGAATAACCTGGGCTTATATGAAATATATATGAAAACTAATGGGATTACTGAATTTTCCATATATTATGCATGATGCATCTTGGATTGCGTTGATATGGATCAGATCACATCAATCACAGACTTCCTATTTGATTATAGACCTATGAGTAATGCATCAATAAAAGTACCCAGGCATTGTTAGCGGATGATATTTGCAACATAATGATGGGATATATGGCAATTGATGGAGATTTAATCATAATGCATTAAAAATCAGATAAATAACGCAGATTGTGCCAAATCAATTCAAACCACCTCCATACAATCATCCACCAATTTTAATATGACTTACTTATCTGAATGGTCTTTTCTCATAAATCCCATCACTACCACTGGATTTCCTTTTGACACACTAGAGGAAATCTATTCCAAGTACTGTGGACCATCAACCCCAATCTACTCAAGGAGATCCCTTGTTAAGCTTCTCTGCTATTACAAGAACTATTGCCCCACAAGGTTTCATCCCACCATCCATGGCAACAAAAGCTCTAGAAGCTTTCATTCCCAGCTGACAGCAATGGAGAACCACCTTGCAGAGGGTATGAATGACTTAGAGCAAGCTTGGAATACTAGGTTCAGAAGCTCCAACAGACTTCCATATTCCAGAGTGTTCAGCAACAGGTTCCATATCTGGAGTATTTTGGATACCTTCCCAGTGAGGATTAACAGACCTTCTAGAGGGCAGAGGCACTATTATTCTGGCAAGTACAAGGTATACAGTGTGAAGTTTCAAGCACCATCTGACATTGAGGGTAACATCATCTGTTTTAGTGGGCCATTTGCTGAGAGTAGGCATGACAAAGCACTCTGGGTAGAGAATCATCCTGAATTTAGTAAAGGGGAGAAATGTATGGCAGACTTAACCTATATAGGAGAGGATTATCACAGATTAGGATGTATTACAGCTTATAGGAAGCCAAGAAATGGTGTGCTTAGCAGGAAGCAGAAGCTCTACAATGAGAAATTTAATCATTTTGGAGTGAGGGTAGAGCACACATTTGGATATCAGAAGAGATTCAGCATATTGGCAGGTAAATACAGAGGAAAGTCATATATAGGAGAAAACAGCAGAATAGGTAAAGTAGTTAAGATACCTATTAATGCACTGTATGCTCATACAAGACAACATTCACTGAGAGAAATGTGTCTGGAGCATTATGAAGAGTAAATAAAGCAAGGAAAGCACTAATCGGAGCAACATAAGTAAGATTCAGCAAAATTACCAGTAACTGTATCATACCACTGTCATCATGGTAGAAATTATAGAGCCAGATAGTGCCATAAGGTGCCAGATTGATCTGGCACTATAAACTGGCTGGCACTATGTGGTACTATCCAACAGAACAAGTCTAGTTTCAAGGAATGCTCAGAGCTCTGATATAATATGGGTTGCTTCAGAATCTTGATGACTTCCACCTTGTTAGAGTATAATGTGACTCCTGTGCTAGTCACTAAAAGTCCCCAATATTCAATGTGTTCCACTAAGAATTCATATTATGCAATTTGGTCATGTGGCATGTTCTCTCCAAGCTTGCTGAAGACCTTTTCAATAATTGCCCCACCAATTGCATTATCTGAATCATCTTTCCAGAGAGTAGGCTCTGTTCTGCTTCATGGCTAAGAGGCTTGCCACAATAGCTATATGGTCTTTTTTCTCTTCTCTTACAGCAGTGAACAAAATATGTCTTGTCCATTGGCAAACAGTTTGGCACTCAACAATTAATGCTATTATATCACTTTTTTGGCAACACTCATGTGAATTTCAAACAGTCTTGCATTTGAGACATTGAACTTCAATAAATGTAAGATTCAATGATGACCCACCATAGTAAGCATTAGAAATAAAGTTGTGGCACCACATACACATGTATATGTTACACCATTTCCCCTTTGGTTTGACTCACTTGCGTATGTATGCCACCAAAAATAAAGCAAAGTTGTCTGGTTCCCAACCAGCCCCATCACTGACTGCAGCAGAGGAATGGTTAGACAACAGCTTGATTTGACATTCAGTGCAGCAAGCAGGGCTACAACTAAAAAAGGCCCTGTGGTCAGTGGGCCCACTCAAGTGAACAATGCAGACTCTTTGTGCTCTTGGCCAAGTGGGCAATTGGCAATCTCTGTGGATCTGCAAGTTGATCATATTACTTTGGCAAATGAGAATGTAGCAAAAGCCATACCTTCAGTTATAGACCAGCCAGTGGCAGGCATAACATCACCACCACTTGTATTAGCAAGTATGCTGTCAGCTCATATCAAAGCATTGATGACGCAATTAGGTGCAGTGGCTGATAGGATAGATGCAATGGCCTACAGAAATCAGGAAATAGTCCAGAAACAAGATGAGCAGACAATACATGTAGTGCAATCAATACCCCAGGTGGTGAAATCAGTATCTTTGCTGCAAAGAAAGAACTCAAATAGCTCTATGTCATAGCTAAGAATTGAGCCATTTCCCAATGTAACAGCAGAGGAACACCATACAGTCTCTGAAGCACAACAATAGTGCCAAAAGATAAAGCCAACAGAAGTACCTATCTCAGCATGGGATGGAGAAAATGTATTGCTTATACCAAAGCCTGAAGATTAAATGACATTGAATATTGTGAAGCTGTTGAGTGCAATGATGAAGAGCAGGTCAATATTCAAGAGCTGTTAGAAGTCTGGCATGCCAATACCTTAAGGCCAGCATACCATGGGACCATCAGGAACTCAAGGCCAAGCAGAATGTGCTTGACCTGCTTCATGAGTTTTCTCCTGGACTCAAACAAGCAAATGGTTTTTGGGCCAGCATTGGCATGCTATGAAAGTATCTCAGGAATAGCAGAAACTGTCAAAGGCAGAAGAGCAATGGTGCAACACCTCATGAACAACATATTCCGTGAATACCTTGACCAGTTTGTGGTAATCTACCTTAATGATATTCTCATATACTCCAGGAGCCAAGATGAACATGATGAACATGTCAAGAAAGTATTGAGAAAACTAGGCTTGGCTGGTCTCTATGCCAAGCTAGAGAAGTGTGAATTTGACCAGAGAGAAGTGGAATTTCTTGGTTACCTCATCAGCCCTGAGGGAACAAGAATGGACTCAAAGAAAGTTCACTCAGTCCAATCCTGGATAACTCCAAGCTCAGTCAAGGAAGTACAATCCTTCCTGGGATTTGCCAACTTCTATTGTAGATTCATAGCCAACTACTCCAAGATAGTCACCCCTCTGACAAAGCTTACCCAGAGGAACACACCTTTTGGCTGGATTGAGGAGCAATCCAGCTCATTCAGCCAACTCAAGAAATCTTTCCTGAAGGCCCCCCTGCTTGCCCACCCTGACCTTGAGAAGCAATTCATAGTGGAGACTGATGCTTCTGATTTTGCCCTTGGTGCCATACTCTCCCAGTATGATAGGGACAATGTGTTGCACCCCATTGCATTCCACTCTTGGAAGTTTTCCCCTGCAGAGATCAACTCTGATATCTATGATAAGGAGTTGCTTGCCATCATTGTAGCCTTTGAGCAATGGAGACACTGCCTGGATGGCGCAAAACACAAAATCAAAATCTTCTGTGACCATAAGAACCTCAAGTACTTTGCAACTTCCAAAGTACTAAACTGGAGACAAGCCAGATGGTCACTCTTCCTGTCCAGCTTTGACTTTATTGTCACCTATAGACCTGGTGCAAAGCAAGGAAAGCCTGATGCCTGGTCCAGAAAAAATGAATATGCCCTGGAAGAGGGAGATGATGCCTGTTGGCAAATAGAACACCCATTGCTGAGCAAGAAACATTTTGAGATTCTTGCCACCCAGTCCTCAAGTCTTGTCATCCCTTCATTCCTAGTAAGGATATCAGAATCCCAAGCTACTGATATGACCTCCAGCACCATCAAGAAATATCTGGAATCCCCAGTTGGGCCCCCTCCCAAGTTCCCAAACATCCAGAACCTACATTTGGTAAAAACCTGATCTAGCACAAGCAGCAGCTTTATGTCCCAGACCTTGCCACCCAGCTAGACATCATTAAGTCTTGGCATGATTCAATGGCCGCAGGCCACTTTGGTAATGCCAAAACCTTGAATGCTATCAAAAGATATTTCTGGTGGCCTAGAATGATAACTCTTATCAAAGAGTACATTCTGACTTGTGATATTTGCAACCATGCAGAACCAGCCAGACACCAGCCCTATGGACTTCTTCAGCCCTTGCCTATCCCAGAACACCAATGGAGATCTATATCTATGGACTTCATTACTGACCTCCCTGAGTCCTGTGGCTTCAATGCTATACTTGTAGTAGCTGACTGGCTGACCAAGATGGCTCACTTTATCCCTTGCTGTAAGAACACTGATGCAAAAGAAACCGCTGAGTTAGTCCTCAAGAATATTTTCTGCCTTCATGGTATCCCCAGTGATATTGTGTCAGATAGAGGCCCAAAGTTTGTGTCCAAGTTTTGGAAACACTTCATGCAATACCTTGGTGTTCATGTCAAACTCTCCACTGCCTTCCATCCTCAATCTGATGGCCAGACTGAAAGAATCAACCAGATTCTAGAGCAATACCTCCGGTGCTATATCAGCTACCAGCAAGACAATTGGGTTGTTCTACTACCTGTTGCTGAGTTTGCCTACAACAACTCAAGCCATTGTGCAACCGGTCTCACACCATTGTATGCAAACTATGGATTCCACCCTCAGTTTGATATCCAGATTCCAACAAACCCAATGAGCCCACATGCAGCTGAACATGCCCAAGCAATCCAGGACATCCAGAATACCCTCAAGGAAGAGCTATCCTTAGCTCAGGAAAGCTACAAGAAATTTGCCAATCTAAAATACCATCCCAGCCCTGATCTTAATGAAGGAGACTCTGTATGGTTGCTCAGAAGAAACATCAGCACCAACCACCCTTGTGACAAATTGGATTTCAAGAAACTTGGTTCTTTCAAGATCAAGAAGGCACTTAGCCCTATAGTATATCAGCTACAGTTACCAGCAAGTATGAAAATCCACAATACTTTCCATGTGTCCCTCCTGGAGCCATATTGTAGGAACACCTTGCCAAACCAGCACAAAGCAAAGCCCCAAGCCATCCAGGTTGACCAACATCAAGAATTTGAAGTAAACAGATTCTAGACTCCAAGTATATCCGGTCAAAGCTGTACTACTTAGTAGACTGGATTGGCTATGGTCCAAGTGACCAAACATGGGAACCAGCTACCCATCTCACTAATTGTCAAGAACTAGTGACCCAGTTCCACCAGCAATATCCTGCAAAACCTGCCCCAAAGGGAAACAGAGCTTTGCCTGGAAGAGGAGAATAGTGTCATGATCACATGACAGCCATGAACACCCATGCCAAGTTTCAGCTTCCTAGCTCAATTTCTAAGAGATTCCTTCTGGAACCTTCTACCACCTGCCAGAAAGTTCCTGACCATTCCAAACCATTGTTACACAATGGAACATTCCATGGAAGCTTCCCATTGTATTTCTCATAGTCCAGTACCATGATGAAAATACCAGATCACATGATTTAGTCACATGATCAGGTGATCCAACCCATTTCCCCATCTGGTTTCAGTGCCGTGTCATCTATGTCATTATCCCCAGCACAATTGCTGTGCCTCACCCCACAACCCCATTAGTATTTGCCAATATCTCTTGGCATCAGTATAGCCAAAAAGCATATATAGTCCTATCCCCCCATAAGTATTCCTCAGTCTGATAAACACAGGTCTTGAATAAACAGCCTTGCCTTGAATCCTGCCTTGCCTTGATGGTCCACACCTAAGTCCTTTCCTGCCATGCCTAGCTTTTCCTCCTGTCTTGTGTCTATTCATAACAGTATGTTGTCGACTCATACCAAAGCATTAATGAAGCAATTAGGTGCAGTGGCTGATTGGATAGATGCAATGGCCCAGAGAAATCAGGAAGTAGTCCAGAAACAGGATGAGCAGATAATACGTTGTGGTGGTGTATAAGTCCAAAGGGCAAAATACGGCCAACACTTCTCAAGTGTGAATGTGTGTGGGGTGTTTACTGGGTGCAATAACCTCTGGCAAAAGCTTGCTAGGAATACTGGGTCTTTTATCTAATCTAATGTGATGGGGGATAAAGCCTCAAGCTTGTCAAGGGAAAACTATTGAACTACA